>SJYC01027710.1:0-24102 GCA_006408675.1 Madoqua kirkii | reverse complement strand
TTATATGAAGGAGACTCCTGTAGACTTCACTAAAGCACAATTTAGATGCAGCAGAAACAGAAACAGCAGAGGTGTACCAAGGTAGGAAAATAAGTTGTTAAAAGCAATGAGTAATGATAGCGTGTTGTTTTTTTAATCAATATCTGTCCTCATGTTTCTATGCATAAGGTGCCTCCATCAAAGTGAGTGGGTGATGCTTGGCCGAGTCCTGCTGAGCGAGCCAGTGCTGTGTGACTCATCTTCCGTGATATCAGTAAAGCTCCAAGCCTCTTGCCTGGGAATTGAGAAAGGAAACTCGATTCTGAATATGTCACTATTTGAATCTTTAAATGTAATCCAATTACCAGTCAACTGACAAACGTTCTCCATATTCTTCAGGTTGTTTCTAATCTTTCTACTAATCACTTTTGCAGCCTGGCTGGATTTTATTGGGTTTATGTGTGTTAGCTTTGAGAAGGAATAGAAATGCCTGTTTCTCTGAGATGATCACTATGCACCACCCCCTCCCTCGTCCCCCACCACAGCTCGGGTAGAGCAGAAAGGTGATCTCATAGGGTTTTTCCACACAATTATTCTGATTTTTAAAACACAAGTATATGAAAGCCCCAATCATTGCCTCTTAAAATCCCCTTTGTGTTCAAAGAGGAAGCTTGGGGAATAGTTTCAGCAAAGTATCAGGAGGATCAGATAGCACTGATTCACCCAGTTCTGGAAACAAACCTCAGTTTCTTCAATCATTGGTTCAAGATGAGAAAACTCTAAAAATGTGAAAACTTCCCTTTGTCGTGTACTAATCTGGCAGCAAACCAGAGATCAGCCTGTCCTCTAACAAATGTGACACATGAATTTGACAAGTGTTCCGTCTTCCTCCACCCTGGTTCATGCTGCGCCCTTCTGGCTACATTGCCCCCTGGGTTCTCTATTCAAGTCTTACTCATCTTTGGAGGTCCCACTCTCTCCCAGTAACCTTCCCCAACTTACTGGCTTAGAGGGAGCTTTTCCTCCCTTGGACTCCTCTGGCACACATATCAGAATCTCTCAGTTGACATTTAGTCAATTTCCAGGGTAGAGATTTTGCTGAATTCTTACTCCCTCACCTATGGGGGTGCTGGTGCTTTGCCAACAGTGCTGATGTGTAGCGTTGGCTGGGCATCAGGATTACCCGTGCAGCTTTCAAGAATTACACATGTCCCAGTCTCACACCACACCTTCTGGATCAGGCTTGCTACTTGGGTGATTCTGATTTACCCCTGGAGTGAGAGCTACCACTTTGCCATTATTGTAGGGATTACATGAGCTAATGTGTTGAAGTGACATGAAGTGTTAGTCACTCAAAGGTGTCCAACTCTTTGCAGCCCCATGGACTGGGGCTCTCCAAGCTCTTCTGTCCCTGGGATTCTCCAGAGAAGAATACTGAAGTGGGTTGCCATTTCCTTCTCTAGGAGATCTTCCCAACCCAGGGATCGAACCCAGGTCTCCTGCATTGCAGGCAGACTCTTTACTGTGTGAGCCACCAGCGAAGCTCTCAATAGAGATATGTTGACAGGCACTTTTGGGTTTTTATTAAGCTCTAGACTTTCATTATAAATTACAACTTGAATGCTGTGGCTGCTTCCTAGCTCCACCTTCAGCCCCTAGCTCCTACTCCCTTGATTTTCAACAGAACCTCTATATGTTAGAGGGCTGCCCCTCCTCAACACAGTCCGCTTGCTTCAGGGGAAGTCCTCCCCACCCTCAGCGTGAGGTGAGGGGCTGAACAGTCTATGAGGTTAAGTCCATGGTTCAGGAACAGGTGTGTGACCCAGTTATGGCCTCTGAGAAGCAAGAAGAGTGCTAAAGGCTTCTGGGAAGGGTCTTCCTCTTTACTCTTTCTCCTGTTGTTATCTTTGTTACTGGCAGCCACCCTGTGGTCTTTCTCTCTCTCTCCCTTCCCTTTCCTCCTTTTCCAGAAGGGGGAAAGGAGGTTTAGGATGAATCTGTGAAAAATCCTGGATCGTTAATGTTGAGCAAAACAAACCTAAGTTGATCTCAATGTGGACTTCCACGTATGTGCACCAATAAATGCCTAATTGTTTAAAACAGCTCTGTTACTGTGGCTGAATTTTCCTCCTAGACATACTTGTGTTTATTCCTTTGATCCCAAGTATCACCTGGCATAATGCCCTGTTTAGTAAATTGTCAATAAGCATTTGTTGAGTGAATGAATGAATGCATATGAGTGCCTGTATATACAAGTACTGGAGACAAAGCAGCCTAACAAAACCCCAGTCTTCATGGGTTTTGTATTCTAGTGGGAGTAAAACTGCATGTGTGGACCAAGTTAGCAACTTCTCTACAGAAGCAAGTTTTATGTTTCCACTTCTTTAAGTAGCTGGGTTCAACACTCTGAGTTAGAAGAGAAACACTTGTCCCGAAGAGTCACTGCTCAGGAATTCACCTGACCACCAGAGTGACTTTTTGATGCAAAGAAAAAGGAAATGACAAGTGACATCAAGAAGAAGACTTTGTTCCCAAGTTTGTGACTCAGAGGAAAGACTACAGTGCTCTCACTACTATACCTTAGCTCCAGAGCATAAGACAGGAAATTGCAGAGGACCAAACAGGGAGTAACCATCTGAAAGGGCTAGGAAATCTTGACTTTAATAAATGAATGGGATTTAGGGAAGGGAAAACCAGTGACTTACTGAGTGTCAGTCTGTGAGTGTGTGAAAGGTAACCACAAGAGGTAGTGATCAGTTCATCTCCAGGTCTTCCCTCTGTGTACCGCAGGCAAAGGGAGGATGTCTTCCCCTTATTAGAGATTGCCCTTCCGGCTCATGCTCAGTTGCTAACTCATGCCCGGCCCTTTGGTGACCCCATGGACTATAGCCCACCAGGCTCCTCTGACCATGGGACTTTCTTAGGCAAGAGTACTGGAGTGGCTTGCCACTGCCTCCTCCAGGGCATCTTCCCAACCCAGGGACTGAACTCACACCTCCTGCATTGGCAGGCGGATTCTTTACCACTGAACCACCAAGGCAGCCCCATGATAAACTGGGGACTGGCCTTCCTTAGAGATAGTTCAGTATGGGATAGACCAGTTGAGATGTATTATCTGTGTATGCGATAGGATGATCTCATTCCTTTTCTGGGGTAGCAAATGCTGGTGAGGGTGAGTGCAGCCATCTCTGAAGACTGGAAAAGGCAGGCTTTGTGAGCAGCAGGCCTAGTGACCCGTCTGGCTGATCAGAAAACTCAGACTTCTCTGATAGCCCAGTGGCTAAGACTCCACGGTCCCAGTGCAGGAGGCCCAGGTTTGATCCCTGGTCAGGTCACTAGATCCCACATGCTGCAACTAAAAGTTCACATGCCACAACTGAAAGAACCATATACTGCAACAAAGACGGGAGATCGTGTGTGCCACAGCTAACACCCGGCACAACCAAACAGAAAAATAATAACTATTAAAAAAGGTAAATACCACCTCCAATCCACTGCCTCCAACTCTCTCCCATCAAATATATTCGGGGAAAAAAAGAAAGCAAATTCAGAAGAGTAGGAAGGAGTAGGAAGGAGCAGTCTAGCAGAAAGAGTTGAGGCACAAAATCATTACTGTGCTTCACTGGTGGCTCCGTCAGTAAAGAATCTGCCTCCAATACAGGAAACCACCTGGACCACAGGAGTTTGATCCCTGGGTCAGGAAGATTGCCTGGAGAAGGAAATGGCAACCCACTCCAGTATTCTTACCTGGGAAATTCCATGGACAGAGGAGCCTGGTGGGCTACAGTGTATGAGGTAGCTAGGATCAGACATGACTTATCAGCTAAATCATCAAAGCAAAGGTAAACACTCTTGACCTAGGAAGATGAGGGCTTCAGGGAGCAGGTGTCATTGAACCCTGACACTAGAGAAATAAGTCAAGGACACTGACTAAGGTCCTGAGATCAGGTCTTAGTAATTAAACTCAGCACCAGCTCACAGACAGGAGACAGACAAAGCATGACCCACACCAGGACAGGAGGTGTCACGTAGACCTGGCGATAAGCTAATGGTCGCGTAAATGTTCAGTGGGTCAATGAGCTCATCAAGCTGTCCTGTGAGATGGCAGCAGTCAGACAGGTTTATATCCTTAAGCTCTAAATGAGCTTCCTTGGTGGCTCAGGCAAGAATCTGTCTGCAATGTGGGAGAACTGGGTTCAGTCCCTGGGTCAGGAAGATCCCCTGGAGGAGGGCATGGCAACCCACTCCAATATTCTTGCCTAGAGAATCCCATGGACAGAGGAGCCTAGCAGACTACAGTCCATGAGGTTGCAAAGAGTCGTACACTGGACACAACTAAGTGGCTAACACTCTCACTTTCAAGCTCTAAACACACAGGTTCTTATGGAACTGGCAAAAATGTCAGTTCTGTGAAACAGAAAGGCAATTGTAATGGAAATCTATTCCCTCCCCCGAAATCTGCATCTCATAGCACTGCAGTTTCTTTTGGGAAACCACTCCTCCCTGGCTGGCAAACCATGTGACTCAGGTGATGCCAACTCCCAAACACCCTCCCATGTAGGATTGAGTGAGTGACTTGGTTTGACCTATTAACATATTCCTTCCCTCTGGACACAGTGATTAGTTCAGGAAGGGCATGTGATCCAAGTTGGTCCAATAAAAGTCAATTCTGAGTTTTCTTTTTCCTGCTGGAAATACTGGGAAGAGGCAGTTCTCTTTCTGCTGGCAGAAATGTACAAAGTAGAAAGTAAGCACAGAGCTGGCAGGAGCCACTGCATGGAGAGGACTTTCCCACAAATGGAAGCAATTCAGAGGGAAGTAGAGCCAACAGAGAGATGGAGGGAGAAATTAAAAGGCAGTTACTCAGATGATGCCAACATCCGCTGGATCATGGAAAAAGGAAGAGAGTTCCAGAAAAACATCTATTTCTGCTTTATTGACTATGCCAAAGCCTACTTTCCCACAAATGGAAGCAATTCAGAGGGAAGTAGAGCCAACAGAGAGATGGAGGGAGAAATTAAAAGGCAGTTACTCAGATGATGCCAACATCCGCTGGATCATGGAAAAAGGAAGAGAGTTCCAGAAAAACATCTATTTCTGCTTTATTGACTATGCCAAAGCCTTTGACTGTGTGCATCACAATAAACTGGAAAATTCTGAAAGAGATGGGAATACCAGACCACCTGACCTTCCTCTGGAGAAATCTGTATGCAGTTCAGGAAGCAACAGTTAGAACTGAACATGGAACAACAGACTGGTTCCAAAAAGGAGAAGGAGTATGTCAAGGCTGTATACTGTCACCCTGCTTATTTAACTTATATGCAGAATACATCATGAGAAACGCTGGACT
The DNA here is from genome assembly GCA_006408675.1 of Madoqua kirkii. NCBI lineage: Eukaryota > Metazoa > Chordata > Mammalia > Artiodactyla > Bovidae > Madoqua > Madoqua kirkii. The sequence continues at coordinate 18,773 of SJYC01027710.1, read as the reverse complement.
GGAAGAAGCACAAGCTGGAATCAAGATTGCCAGGAGAATTATCAATAGCCTCAGATATGCAGATGACACTACCCTTATGGCAGAAAGTGAAGAGGAACTAAAAAGCCTCTTGAAAGTGAAAGAGGGGAGTGAAAAAGTTGGCTTAAAATTCAACATAAAGAATACTTAGATTATGGCATCCAGTCCCATCACTTCATGGGAAATAGATGGGGAAACAGCGGAAACAGTGTCAAACTTTATTTTGGGGGGCTCCAAAATCACTGGAGAAGGTGATTGCAGCCATGAAATTAAAAGACGCTTACTCCTTGGAAGGAAAGTTATGACCAACCTAGATAGCATATTCAAAAGCAGAGATATTACTTTGCCAACAAAGGTCCATCTAGTCAAGGCTATGGGTTTTCCTGTGGTCGTGTATGGATGCGAGAGTTGGACTGTGAAGAAATCTGAGTGCCAAAGAATTGATGCTTTTGAACTGTGGTGTTGGAGAAGACACTTGTGAGTCCCTTGGACTGCAAGGAGATCCAACCAGTCCATTCTAAAGATAAGTCCTGGGTGTTCTTTGGAAGTACTGATGCTAAAGCTGAAACTCCAGTACTTTGGCTACCTCATGCAAAGAGTTGACTCACTGGAAAAGACTCTGATGCTGGGAGGGATTGGGGGCAGGAGAAGAGGACAATAGAGGATGAGATGGCTGGATGACATCACCGACTTGATGGACATGAGTTTGAGTACACTCTGGGAGTTGGTGATGGACAGGGAGGCCTGGCGTGCTGCGATTCATGGGGTTGCAAAGAATCGGACACAACTGAGCAACTGAACTGAGCTGGACTGAACCGACTCTGATGATAATAGTTGGAACAAGCTGTGCCTGAAGACAGACCTAGGTTTTTATGTTACTATTAAGGCATCCTGAATTGGGTTTCTGTTACTTATGACCTGTAGTCCTGAAATTATCAATGATGGAGGCTATATTATGATAAATAACTTTGCTTTCCCGTCTTTTCAGATGCATTGACTAGATTAAGCAGATCAACTTATGTTGTGCCTTCTATTGGCAAATGCTGTTCTGAGCATTAGGATATTTCTATGAATAAAATAGAATCCTTGCCCTCAGGGAACTTACCTTCTAGCAGAAGGAAATAGCCTTTAAAAAAAGTTAACAACAAAGATATAAGAAAAGTTTAGGTATAGATAGAGTTATCAAGAAGATCACATAGGATTGGGGCAGGAGAGGCTGTTTTTAGTGAGGATAACCAGGGAAGGTCTCTTGGAGGAGAAGATAACATTTGAATTGAGGCTATAATGTTAAGAAGATGCTGCTGTTCAAAGACTAGGGAAGAATGCTCCCAGCAGAAAGAAGAGTAAATATAGAAGCCCTCATACAGGAATCAGAGAAGGCAATGGCAACTCACTCCAGTACTCTTGCCTGGAAAATCCCATGAACAGAGGAGCCTGGTAGGCTGTAGTCCATGGGGTCATGAAGAGTCGGACACATACTGAGTGGCTTCTCTTTCACTTTTCACTTTCATGCATTGGAGAAGGAAATGGCAACCCACTCCAGTGTTCCTGCCTGCAGAATCCCAGGGACAGGGGAGCCTGGTGGGCTGCCGTCTGTGGGGTGCTTCACTGGTGGCTCCGTCAGTAAAGAATCTGCCTCCAATACAGGAAACCACCTGGACCACAGGAGTTTGATCCCTGGGTCAGGAAGATTGCCTGGAGAAGGAAATGGCAACCCACTCCAGTATTCTTACCTGGGAAATTCCATGGACAGAGGAGCCTGGTGGGCTACAGTGTATGAGGTAGCTAGGATCAGACATGACTTATCAGCTAAATCATCAAAGCAAAGGTAAACACTCTTGACCTAGGAAGATGAGGGCTTCAGGGAGCAGGTGTCATTGAACCCTGACACTAGAGAAATAAGTCAAGGACACTGACTAAGGTCCTGAGATCAGGTCTTAGTAATTAAACTCAGCACCAGCTCACAGACAGGAGACAGACAAAGCATGACCCACACCAGGACAGGAGGTGTCACGTAGACCTGGCGATAAGCTAATGGTCGCGTAAATGTTCAGTGGGTCAATGAGCTCATCAAGCTGTCCTGTGAGATGGCAGCAGTCAGACAGGTTTATATCCTTAAGCTCTAAATGAGCTTCCTTGGTGGCTCAGGCAAGAATCTGTCTGTATTGTGGGAGAACTGGGTTCAGTCCCTGGGTCAGGAAGATCCCCTGGAGGAGGGCATGGCAACCCACTCCAATATTCTTGCCTAGAGAATCCCATGGACAGAGGAGCCTAGCAGACTACAGTCCATGAGGTTGCAAAGAGTCGTACACTGGACACAACTAAGTGGCTAACACTCTCACTTTCAAGCTCTAAACACACAGGTTCTTATGGAACTGGCAAAAATGTCAGTTCTGTGAAACAGAAAGGCAATTGTAATGGAAATCTATTCCCTCCCCCGAAATTTGCATCTCATAGCACTGCAGTTTCTTTTGGGAAACCACTCCTCCCTGGCTGGCAAACCATGTGACTCAGGTGATGCCAACTCCCAAACACCCTCCCATGTAGGATTGAGTGAGTGACTTGGTTTGACCTATTAACATATTCCTTCCCTCTGGACACAGTGATTAGTTCAGGAAGGGCATGTGATCCAAGTTGGTCCAATAAAAGTCAATTCTGAGTTTTCTTTTTCCTGCTGGAAATACTGGGAAGAGGCAGTTCTCTTTCTGCTGGCAGAAATGTACAAAGTAGAAAGTAAGCACAGAGCTGGCAGGAGCCACTGCATGGAGAGGACTTTCCCACAAATGGAAGCAATTCAGAGGGAAGTAGAGCCAACAGAGAGATGGAGGGAGAAATTAAAAGGCAGTTACTCAGATGATGCCAACATCCGCTGGATCATGGAAAAAGGAAGAGAGTTCCAGAAAAACATCTATTTCTGCTTTATTGACTATGCCAAAGCCTTTGACTGTGTGCATCACAATAAACTGGAAAATTCTGAAAGAGATGGGAATACCAGACCACCTGACCTGCCTCTGGAGAAATCTGTATGCAGGTCAGGAAGCAACAGTTAGAACTGAACATGGAACAACAGACTGGTTCCAAAAAGGAGAAGGAGTATGTCAAGGCTGTATACTGTCACCCTGCTTATTTAACTTATATGCAGAATACATCATGAGAAACGCTGGACTGGAAGAAGCACAAGCTGGAATCAAGATTGCCAGGAGAATTATCAATAGCCTCAGATATGCAGATGACACTACCCTTATGGCAGAAAGTGAAGAGGAACTAAAAAGCCTCTTGAAAGTGAAAGAGGGGAGTGAAAAAGTTGGCTTAAAATTCAACATAAAGAATACTTAGATTATGGCATCCAGTCCCATCACTTCATGGGAAATAGATGGGGAAACAGCGGAAACAGTGTCAAACTTTATTTTGGGGGGCTCCAAAATCACTGGAGAAGGTGATTGCAGCCATGAAATTAAAAGACGCTTACTCCTTGGAAGGAAAGTTATGACCAACCTAGATAGCATATTCAAAAGCAGAGATATTACTTTGCCAACAAAGGTCCATCTAGTCAAGGCTATGGGTTTTCCTGTGGTCGTGTATGGATGCGAGAGTTGGACTGTGAAGAAATCTGAGTGCCAAAGAATTGATGCTTTTGAACTGTGGTGTTGGAGAAGACACTTGTGAGTCCCTTGGACTGCAAGGAGATCCAACCAGTCCATTCTAAAGATAAGTCCTGGGTGTTCTTTGGAAGTACTGATGCTAAAGCTGAAACTCCAGTACTTTGGCTACCTCATGCAAAGAGTTGACTCACTGGAAAAGACTCTGATGCTGGGAGGGATTGGGGGCAGGAGAAGAGGACAATAGAGGATGAGATGGCTGGATGACATCACCGACTTGATGGACATGAGTTTGAGTACACTCTGGGAGTTGGTGATGGACAGGGAGGCCTGGCGTGCTGCGATTCATGGGGTTGCAAAGAATCGGACACAACTGAGCAACTGAACTGAGCTGGACTGAACCGACTCTGATGATAATAGTTGGAACAAGCTGTGCCTGAAGACAGACCTAGGTTTTTATGTTACTATTAAGGCATCCTGAATTGGGTTTCTGTTACTTATGACCTGTAGTCCTGAAATTATCAATGATGGAGGCTATATTATGATAAATAACTTTGCTTTCCCGTCTTTTCAGATGCATTGACTAGATTAAGCAGATCAACTTATGTTGTGCCTTCTATTGGCAAATGCTGTTCTGAGCATTAGGATATTTCTATGAATAAAATAGAATCCTTGCCCTCAGGGAACTTACCTTCTAGCAGAAGGAAATAGCCTTTTAAAAAAGTTAACAACAAAGATATAAGAAAAGTTTAGGTATAGATAGAGTTATCAAGAAGATCACATAGGATTGGGGCAGGAGAGGCTGTTTTTAGTGAGGATAACCAGGGAAGGTCTCTTGGAGGAGAAGATAACATTTGAATTGAGGCTATAATGTTAAGAAGATGCTGCTGTTCAAAGACTAGGGAAGAATGCTCCCAGCAGAAAGAAGAGTAAATATAGAAGCCCTCATACAGGAATCAGAGAAGGCAATGGCAACTCACTCCAGTACTCTTGCCTGGAAAATCCCATGAACAGAGGAGCCTGGTAGGCTGTAGTCCATGGGGTCATGAAGAGTCGGACACATACTGAGTGGCTTCTCTTTCACTTTTCACTTTCATGCATTGGAGAAGGAAATGGCAACCCACTCCAGTGTTCCTGCCTGCAGAATCCCAGGGACAGGGGAGCCTGGTGGGCTGCCGTCTGTGGGGTCGCACAGAGTCAGACACGACTGAAGTGATTTAGCATACAGGAATAAGACTGACCCGTTCAGGGAACGGAGAGAAGGTGAGGGTGGCTGGAGTGTCCCTAGTGATGGGACAAATGGAGGGAGATAAGACTAGAAAGGGACTAGTTGGGCCACACTCGTTGACCTTGGGAGAGTTTGGGTTTTATTTTGGAAGCAATGAGAACTCATGGGAGTGTTACTAGGACTTGACTAACCTTTTAAAATCATTATTCTTATTGCTGGGTGAAGGTGAGACTAAAGGAAGGCAAAAGGGAAGTAAGAAAGACCTACCCACAAGGAGATCATGCAATGGTTCAGACTGGAGGGGCTGTGAGTGGGGTTGGAACAACAGAGATGGAAATGGGAAAGGTTATTGTATTTAGGATACATTTTGGAGGCACAGGCAATAGGGTATACAAATGGATTAGAAGTGAGTTTTGAGGAAAAGAGATGATTCAACATGATGACTAAGTTTTACCCTGAGCAGCTAGGTAGATGATGGTGCCATTTACAAAAATGAGCCAGCCACCCTGGGGATTTGGGATAGGAAAAGATCCATAGTTCTGTCTCAGCTGTGTGACACATCCAAGTGGAGGCATCAAGTGAACAACTGGTTAGCCGTATCTGGAGTTCAGGGGAGATGTTTAGGCTGAAGATACTTATTTGTAAGTCATAAACATAGACTTGTTTACCATCTGTGTCTAAGAAGAGAAGAGAGGTGTTCAAACACAGAACCCTGGGACCTGCACCATTCAGAGGAGGAGATAAGAGCAAAAGAGAAGGAAGAAATGCCAGTGAGGTAAAAAGAAAACCAGGCAAACACAATGGTACAGAAGCCTGGATAACAAGTGTTTCGAGAACAAGACAGGTGTCCTCTAAATTGAATGCTGTCCAGAGGTTGGGTAAAATGAGGTAGAACCAACTACTGGATTTGCCAAGTCAGCCCTGATAAGGGACCCTTCAGGGGAAGATTAAGGGTGAAAGCAAAGAGAAGAGAGTGTCTTCAGGCTTGCTGGCCAGTTCTAGATGTGTGGGATTTATTGACAAGCCCTTGGTAGGGATATGCCATCTTATTTTTTCAAGAGTCTAATGTCTTTACAGTTTAAAGTTATATACAATGAAGGATGCATAGCTCAAGTGATGGGTTTCTTATACTGAGATAAGGTTCACATAACATCAAGTGAACCATTTTAGAGTGAACCATTCAGTAGCATTTAGTACATCACAATGTTGGGAAACCATCACCTCTATCTAATTCCCTAACACTTCTCTCACTCCCAAGGGAGACCCCATACTCCTTAATGGGGATTAGGGTGTCCTTTTGGGATATGCTTTCTTAAAACATTTCATTTAATGCACTCCAAGAAAACAGATTTTTCTCTTTCTAGCTCTGAACAACTAAAATCCACTTAAGACAGTTCTTTATTGAAAGAACACAGGTCAAGCCAAAATAAGCTGTTGTGTAAGAAATCAAGTTCGTGGTTACCCTTGAGGAGGAGTTTCTAGTGAATGGTGGGAGAGCTTCAAGGAGCTCGTGGGGCGCTAGAGACAGTCTGTTTCTTGACTGTCCAGGAGCCCTGTAGGCTCCTGGGTATGGAAGCCTTTCTGTGTCCCCTGTTCCTTGTCAATAAGGAACAGACTCCAGCCTCCAGGATCTTCCTCGAGTTCCAAAGGGAAGATTTGAACAGTTGCTAATCAGGGAAAGGAGAGGATGCAGGGACAAGGCAGAAGCAGCCAAGGAACAACAGTGCAGGCTTGGGGCAGCATCCTGATTCCTCCCCAAGGGATACACGTATCTTCAAGTTATTTATAGAATGAAACCTCCAATAAATGGAAGATGCCAGCATTCTTCAGAAGACCACCTAAGGCCAGATGAAAAGAACCAGAGAAGCTCATCAAAAGGTTACCTAAGACCAGATTAAAGGAGTGCAGGCTCTGCGCACCCTCTAACTTATCAGCAACCCTACCCTGGCATCGCGGACTCAATGGACGAGCATTTGAGCCAGCTCCGGGAGATGGTGAAACCTGGCGTGATGCAGCCCATGGGGTTGCAGAGTCGGGCATGACTGAGCAACTGAACTACAACAACCCTTGAACTATTGCTGTGAAACCAAATCCTTCGGGCTGGGACACGGTCTTAGAGCTCAGAAGCCCACTGGCCTCCCTTTTGCCAGGAAAAGTAATAAAGCTATTTTTTTCTACTTCACCCCAAACTCTGTCTCCAGGTCAATTCAGCACCAGTGCCCGGAGATGGAGTTGTGAGCATCAGTTGCATGGATGTATTCACTTAATAATTATTCAAGCTGTATAGTTATGATATGTACACTTTGCCGTATGTTTGCTTCAAGTTAAATTTTTTTTTTAATAGCTAAAGAATCAGGAGGTCTGGGCTTCCGTTCCAGCCTGGAGGGATTAGCCTTTTAATCCTAGATAAGTCACTTAACCTCTCTGGACCTTGGGTCACCTCACCTGTAAATGAAGAGGATTGAGCCAGATGCCCTCCAAGGTCCCTTCCACCCAACATGGTTCCAAATGTGGTTCCTCCTATTTGAAGTCGGGCTCCTGCACTGCTGAAATCAGCCTAAAGCCCTTGCTGACCTTGGCATGAGGCAGGGCGGGGGCAGGCCTTTTTCATCTTTCTCCTTTCAGAAGCTAACAGTTGCTGCTGACGTCTCTGTGGTACCACTTGTCACTGGGCAAGGCAGCTGTGAAGTTAATGATAGTACAAATAAAAAGCTGCTAGTAATTAGGCGGCTGGATGTTCAAGCATTATTGTTATTTAAAAAAAAATCAATTAGCTGAATAAGAAAATGCCATTGAGACAAACATTTATTTTTCTCCCTAGCGTGATTCCAGCTGGGTAGGAGGATAATGTGGTCAGTTCCAGAAGGGGAAAATATGTTTCTGATGTATTGGAACTAATATATTTTTTAAAACTGCATAGGAAAAGATGGAAGCTTTTAAACTTTTGTTTTTTAATCGTATAGGGGAAGAAGAGTCACAAAATTACTTGTGATCTGTACCCGCTACTGTCTCATTAGCAACTCACTGGCTCTGGCAATGACCACATCCTCATTTCCGCCTTTTGTTTATTTAGGTCACACTGTGTGGCATGTAGGATCTTAACTCCTCGACCAGGGATTGAACCCCATACCCCTTGCATTGCAAGGCCAAGTCTTAACCACTGGACCACCAGGGAAGTTCTCCCATCGTCTCCTTTCAGAAAAACTTCAATTAAAAAAAAAATGCTTCTAGGACATCTGGAATGTCATCCATCAGTATTCCTTTCTCTGGGTTTAGACTTAGAGAGTCTGTGAAGCAAATTAAATGAAATAACAACAGCATTTTTCCCCTATACTCCTCTTGTTCATTATTCAAATAGCTGCACTTTGCCAAGCAGATAATACAACTGGGCTTGTTTAACGCTTTCTCCTAAAGATTACTTGAGTCTGTGCCCTGCATTAACCGTTAACTCTGCACCAGTTATTGAAATTTCCTGAGCCTTAGTCTTCTTACCTGTGAAAAGGAGAAGATACTATTAGTACCCACCTCAGAGTGTGTGTGTGTGTACACATGTGTGTATGTGTGCATGCGTGTGCATATTCACACAGAAAAATTAATTTGCATGATCCACGGCAATGCTTTGCTAAATGCCTGACATGTAACAGGCACTCAGTAAATATTAGGTCTTTTTACTCTGGGGAAGAAGAGGATGTTCTTATGTCTATGGGGAAAGAGGATGGCAGGGTCAGGCAGCAGAAAGTGGATTTGTTTTCCTTTTGTGCAGACCTGGGGACGCCGTCATCCATGGGCTCTTGACCACTGAGGCTCTCACAAGACCCCGGCAGGGCTTCTAGACTTCTCTGTGCCTGTCAGTTTGTGGTCCCTGCTTGTTGCACTTTAGAACCACAAATAGCCCTGGAGAGAGGGAGTCAGAGGTTCTGACTCTTCCCCGTGATGGATGGTGACCACACCCCCTGCCGCCACAGCTGGTGACACAGGCTTTAGCATAATGGAAGGCATTTGGGGATCTATTTTTCTCTCCCTGCACACAGCATTACTCACCTCACTCCTCTGTGTCACAAGGAAGGAGGGGGACATGAGAAACTGTCAAGGATGAGTCAAGTTTCAGTGGAGCATCTCTGCTCAGAAGGCAGCGACTGCTGTTTCTTTTGCATTCCTGAGATTCAAATTACAAAGCAAGCCCCAAATTCATTTCTTTCTTCCTTTTTTTACCCCCCAGGGAAGGGCAGCAACTGGAACTGTAAACATTTTGATTGTGTTTTTTCTAGGTTAGAGATTGAAGGAAAATATTAGCCTCAGAGTGGGCCTCCTTAGGGCCTTTGTGATTCGTTTTTTCTTGGGGAAAGAGAGCACTGTGCTGGGTCTTCATTGTGGTGGGTGGGTCTCTAGTTTCGCCTTGTGGGCTTAGTTGCTCTACAGCATGTGGGGTCTAAGTTCCCCCACCAGGGATGGAACTCAAGTATCCTGCATTGGAAGGCGGATTCTTAATCACTGGACCACCAGGACGTCCCAGAGGCTCTGTGATTTTGATCATGAGTGTAGCCTGGTTCCTGGCCGTCTCAGCCTCTCACCTTCCCCTAAGACATCACCCCCCACCTGAGCTATTCTGCCCTTCCTTTCCCTCCCAGGAGAGGCCTGTTACCCAGTGGTTTCTCAACTGGCTCTAGATTAGACACGAGTGTGGAGAGCTGCTCTTTTGTGACCACTGTGGGGTCTTCTGTGCAGGTATACCCGCTAATCGTTCATGTCAGTTAAGAGACTGACCAGATTCTACGTGTCTGTATCTCTCCCCATGACTCTGATGTCCCTGTAAAGCTCTCTTCTCAGGGTAGCATGAGATCTCCCCCAGGAGGTGTCAATAGAGAGGAATACCAAAGGAAAAAAGATATCCAACCAGTTTTATGATTATTTGGTGTTTAAGCTAAAGGATATTTATTATAGGTTTGTATTTGCATATATTTCCTTATTCCTGCCAGGTTGGTTTCTCTCTCTTCCTCAGCTCATGTCTCATTGCAATGGAAATTTGGAATGATGGACCAAAGAGGTTAAAACAACAGAGAAGTTATAACTCAGTACAGACCTTTTATGAAACAGACACTCCCAACACGTAGAAGCAAGCCAAACTCGAAAGCATCATCTTCCTCATCCTCTTCCTCCCTTTTATACTTCCCATCTCCTTCTTTTGGTTGTGCTTTGTGCAGAATAGGGCTTGTACCCACCACCAGTCAATGAAAGGGAATGCAAATGGGCATGTGTTCAAGGGCAGTTGACAATGGCAAGTTATATAACAGTAGGCTCTGCTGTGTATGTCTTCCCATAATTCAGTCTGTTATAATCAGATGTATACATGTGTAGAATATTTATGAACCCTTAATGGGCTCCTAGCTGTCTTAGGTTACTTGCAGAAGCCGCTGTGGTTAGTTTGTATCCACTGTGTGCCTGGGGCACAGGTGCAGGAGTTGGAAAAGTCTCCGTGGTTATGCAGTAGCATACCTGTGAGCTCTCCTCGGTGTGTCTGGGATGGGGTTTAGAGATCAGCTTGCATCCCTTTCAGCGAGGCCACTCCTCCTTACTCATGCCTAACTTCCCACTTAACATTTCCATGGTAGAAAGCAATAGAAGATGAGAAGGAAGGTTAAGGATAGGGTCAAGTTCAGGTGTTGGGCAGGAAAGGGAAGGTACAGCATTGTTGAATTAATCAGCCTTCTGTCTGGCATCAGATATATTTTGAGCATCTCCAAAGGCCACAGGAAACAACACTGAAGAAAACATTAACTGAACTGGCGTACTTGAAGCCTGCAGTTCCCAGACTTGGCTGAGTGTTAGAGCCATGGGGAGCTTGCTGATGATATAAGCTCTGGGCCCTGTGCCTGGGAATTCTGGGGCCCCGGTCTAGGGTGAGAATCTTTATTTTAGAAGCTTCCCCAGGTGGTTCTGAGGACAAGTCGGGTCTGGGAACTACTAAGTTGGGTCACACTTTCAGAGCAGTTGGTCACATAGCATCTACCATAAACAAGGCAGTTCAGGTTTATTTCTAAACCTTTGTTGTTCAGAAAACCACACAAATAGGAAATGTGGCTCAGAGCAAACACCCCAGTGTTCACTTCTCGGTCGAGAAACAGATTTTTGCCAACACATACATTTTTGGGCAACTCAAAATCTGGAACATTTTTCTATTTATAAATGATTGGAGCTATTCCATTTCTCTAGCACCTGAATTGTGAGCCTTGGTTTTTAGGTGTGTATCTCTGATATGCCCAGGCTTTTCTACGATTCAAGGAGCTAAGTTTTCATCCTTCATAATCTTGCACTTGAAGTATTAGCTGCTCAGTCGTGTCCGACTCTTTGGGACCTCAGGGATCGTAGCCCACCAGACTTTTCTGTCTGTGGAATTCTCCAGGCAAGAATGGAGGAGTGGGTAGCCATTCTCTTCTCCAGGGGATTTTCCCAACCCAGGGATCGAACCCAGGGATCGAACCCAGGTCTCCTGCATTGCAGGCAGATTCTTTACCATCTGACCCACCAGGAAAGCTGATCCTGCAATTAATCAGGAGTCAGAATTTTGCTTCAAACTCTAATTCCTCTGCTAGCCTGCAGTATGATTTTGGGCAAGTTACTTTATAGCGAGGCCACTCCTCCTTACTCATGCCTAACTTCCCACTTAACATTTCCATGGTAGAAAGCAATAGAAGATGAGAAGGAAGGTTAAGGATAGGGTCAAGTTCAGGGTGTTGGGCAGGAAAGGGAAGGTACAGCATTGTTGAATTAATCAGCCTTCTGTCTGGCATCAGATATATTTTGAGCATCTCCAAAGGCCACAGGAAACAACACTGAAGAAAACATTAACTGAACTGGCGTACTTGAAGCCTGCAGTTCCCAGACTTGGCTGAGTGTTAGAGCCATGGGGAGCTTGCTGATGATATAAGCTCTGGGCCCTGTGCCTGGGAATTCTGGGGCCCCGGTCTAGGGTGAGAATCTTTATTTTAGAAGCTTCCCCAGGTGGTTCTGAGGACAAGTCGGGTCTGGGAACTACTAAGTTGGGTCACACTTTCAGAGCAGTTGGTCACATAGCATCTACCATAAACAAGGCAGTTCAGGTTTATTTCTAAACCTTTGTTGTTCAGAAAACCACACAAATAGGAAATGTGGCTCAGAGCAAACACCCCAGTGTTCACTTCTCGGTCGAGAAACAGATTTTTGCCAACACATACATTTTTGGGCAACTCAAAATCTGGAACATTTTTCTATTTATAAATGATTGGAGCTATTCCATTTCTCTAGCACCTGAATTGTGAGCCTTGGTTTTTAGGTGTGTATCTCTGATATGCCCAGGCTTTTCTACGATTCAAGGAGCTAAGTTTTCATCCTTCATAATCTTGCACTTGAAGTATTAGCTGCTCAGTCGTGTCCGACTCTTTGGGACCTCAGGGATCGTAGCCCACCAGACTTTTCTGTCTGTGGAATTCTCCAGGCAAGAATGGAGGAGTGGGTAGCCATTCTCTTCTCCAGGGGATTTTCCCAACCCAGGGATCGAACCCAGGGATCGAACCCAGGTCTCCTGCATTGCAGGCAGATTCTTTACCATCTGACCCACCAGGAAAGCTGATCCTGCAATTAATCAGGAGTCAGAATTTTGCTTCAAACTCTAATTCCTCTGCTAGCCTGCAGTATGATTTTGGGCAAGTTACTTTATATCTCTGGCCCTTAGACTCCTCACCTATAAAATAAGAAGAATAACAATATACACCTCCCAGGATTTGGCGAGCATTAAATTTACTGAGAAAACTCAATATTACCCAACAATCTACAATTTTTCTTTCAGAACCTGTTTTCACGTTGCTCGTCTCCAAAGCACCTCTTCCCAGAAATTTCCTCCCCTCTCCCCTGCATCTGGGCCCTGTGCCAGAGGCGTGTGTCACCTGCATCTATATAGAGACGGGCTCTCTTCTATCCTGACTTAACAGGAAACAAGCAAACAAACCAAAAATCCTCCTTGACCCCCGTCTTTGTCTCCTGATATCACCTTATTCTTTTGCTTCCCTTCATGGCAAAGGTTTTGTGATTACCATTACCGCTCCTTCACTCTGTGTTGCCTCCTTTAGGCTTGAATTTGAGCTTCCATCATCCCTAATCCATTGAGAACCACACTGGTCCAGATGACCGGTACTTCTGCATTGCCCCAGTCCAGTGATGGCAGCTGTGTTCTGAACTCAGCTGGCCTTTCTGCAGCATCTGACAGAGTTGATCCTGCTGAGAGATGGAGGCAGAACTTTTTAGGCAAGGGAAATTGTAAGTGCAAAGGCCCTGAAATAGGGACAAGCTTAGTGGGTTCAAGAAACAGTTTTGTTTGTTTGTTTCTTAAACAGGCTGATGTGGCTGGAGCATAGAGAGGGAAGGGTGGGAGCTGAGAAGGCCGAGGTATGCAGGGGCCCAATCACGTGTCAGGGGAAGTCAAGCTTCAGCCCCTAGCCCAGCACAGAACAGGTGCCCCATGTTTGTCATTGTTATCATTAAGAGCTTAATAGTGTGGGAATGTCTCTGGTGATCTAGTGGTTAAGAATCCACCTCGAAATGCAGGGGACTCGGGTTCAATCCCCGGTCAGGGAACTATCAATAATATCCCTCATGCCGAGGAGCAACTAAGCCCTCAAACCCCAACTACAGAGTCTGAGCCAAAAGGAAAGAGCCCTCCTGCCACAACTAAGACCCAAGGCAGCCAGAGAAATTTAAAAGAAAAATAAAAAAGAGATTAACAGTGCCGAGTGAGGGAGTGGGAAGGGTGCTTGGCAGGGAAATGAAAAGAAAGTTCCAGGTCTTGGAGAGCATTCCACCAGGCCGACGGTCTTGACTATACTTGCCACATTGGTAATGGGACAAGCAAGCCCGGGAGCTGACTTCTTGAAGGTCAATCTGTTGTCATTGCACTCCCTCCGGTCCCCACCCCTCACACAGTTTCTTGGTGAACTGTGTCCCATCCAGTGATTCTCTCTGCATAACGAAGGTTTCGTCTTTCACTTGAAAGGGAACACTAGTGAGCTAGGTATGAGTCCCAGTGAAGAAAGAGATGACTAAGAAGATACCAGCCAGGAGACCACAGTGTGGACTGGAGACACAGACCAGCCCTGTGGTCCTCTCTGCTTTTGCCGACTACTCAGAGTCATCCCCTCCCCATGACTACTCGGTCATGATAATGATAGCTGGCCTCTGCTGTTTCATTTGGGCCCAGTTTCAGATTACACAAAAGGAATCAGACCCTACAAGCAGCTGTTTGGATTCCAGATACAGCACATGTGACCTGAACTCGGTGTGTCTTTATCTTTCTGGTGTCCTTGTCACATGCATCCCTACCACAGGCACATCTGCAAGTGCATACACACACTCACATACGTACACACTTACACACAGTGTCTACACATCTATACCCTCAACACCTAGACATCTAATACACACAGACACTCAACATACACAACACGCAAACACAACACGCATACTCAGTATGCACTCAACAGATGCACACACTTGATACAATGCACATACTCAACAGACTACTGTTGCTGTTTAGTAGCTAAGTCATGTCCAACTCTTCTGCAACACCGCCAGGCTCCTCTATCCATGGGATTTCCCAGGGAAGAATACTGGAGTAGATTGCCATTTCCTTCTCCAGGGCATCTTCCTGGCCCAGGGATACAACCTGCATCTCCTGCATTGGAAGGTGGATTCTTGACTTCTGAGCCACAAGGGCAGCCCTACTAGACAGATATACAAAGGTAACACACACACACACACATTTAAATACTCATGCAGACATTCATGCACTATTGGAACATTCATATCCTAATGGACTATGAAATAATTCCTACTTCTATACCTTTCTTTTTGCCAGCAACTGAAAGTGGGCCAGTGTGGAAAATTAAAGGGAGCTAGGAAAGATTTTCACTTATGATTTTATGCCACCTGTCTGCCAGATCAGACTCTGGTGGAAAGGAGATCAAGAAAGATGAGCAGGTAATTCTTGCATGTGAAGACACAGCTGACACAGTGCACTCTCTTTGTCTCTGTCTCTCTGTCTCTTTCTCTGTCTCTGCTCATGGAAAAGTTGGCCCAGGAGGATAATCCATTTAGAAACCAGCTCAGCAAAAGTATGGGTACCCTGGTTTTTAAACGGGATGTGTTTGAAAGAGGCCACCTGAGTTTACTCCCACAAAGCTTGTAGTTTAGAGAATATTCCAAATAGTGTATAGGCAAATTAATTGACATTGGATGATGTGAAACCAAAACTTTAGCAAAGAATCCTATGAACAAGTGGAATGGATGATTTTGCCTTATCTAACATGAATTTGCTTTCATCTCCACACTCTGATGCTAGCAGAATGCTTCCTCAAAACGATAAGCCGACAGAGCATTCTCGGTTATTGCGTGTGAATGAGTCAGATCACTGTGTTCCCTGGTTTTGATTCTGGCTGATCACTCATATGGCAAGAAGTATGCTAGGGAAGAAAGAATTCCACTCTTAATCAGATTGTTTTCTGCCTGAGGACATTTTGTCATTACACTAGCTTTCTAATGTCCCTCTTTTTCATGTCTGCTAGCTCTTTTTTTTTTTTTTCAATTTATCATGCTTGATTTTCAGTATTCCAGGACAGTGTGATATCTTTATCTTCTCTATTTCTGACTCTAAAGCGTCTGTCAAGTGCCTCAATGTGTCTGGCTTAGCACAGGTGCTTTACTGAGGAAAATCTAACAGTGTTAACAGTCAAAGTGACAAGGAAGGACTCAGCAAGATTTCCCTGACAATTGTCTTAGTACTTTTAATGCTTAAATTTTTTAAAAATTATATTAATCTTATTTTACTTTAGAGCTTATCATATCTATCTGCCACTGATGGAAAACAACACAAAACTGTTTCATCACTGATAGGGAGTCTGAGAAGCAATGAAATAGGCAACATTACAACCAAGACATTCAGTTCAGGAAAAGACACATAGGGAGAAACAAGTCCCAGGATGCAAAAAAAAAAAGTCTGCAGCACATTAATGGTTAAGGCAGTTATAAGACTCAAATGAAATAAAAATGGCTGAACATGTGAACAGGTATTTACAGATATTTAGGATGAGAAGTCCAAATGCCCAGTGAGCACGTGAGGAGTGGCCAACCTCACTGTCACCAGGGAAGAGAATATTAAAACCACAACATAAGCCACAGAGCCACCAGATCAACAGAAACAAAGCCTCATATTCCAAATGTTGGTGAGGATGCTGAGCAGCAGGAGCTTGCTGGCAGGAAAGTAAGCCAGCCAAAGCCTTCGGAACACTCCTTGGCAGCGTTCATTCAAGCTAAGCTAAAAAGCTGGATTTGAGAGCCGCAGTTCCACTCCAAGTTCTAGTCCTAGGAACCAATGACGTGTGCACAAACCCGATGACGAAAGCAGCATAATTTACAGTGATTACAAAGTGGAAAAGAGCCCAGTGACCACCAACAGTGGACCGGATAAAGAGATGCTGCGCTCTTCACAGGGTGAAACAGTAAATAGCAGCAAAGCCCATCCAGCCGCAGCTTCGGACAATGACGTCAACAAAGCTCATAGGATGCACCACCCTCCATCTGGACATATCAGGATATTTCAGGGTCAGACGTTCCTATCCATTCAGTAACATCCTCATGTGGAGACATTACTGTCTTCAGGGCTCCTGCTTGGTACCCAGACACCGTGAAGGTGAGAAGATGTCCTTGAAAGGGTCTTGCATGAGGAGAGTCCACTGCTGCGGTGATTGTGTCCCTCCTGTTGAGGCATTTGACCTGCTGGTTCTTGAACCACAGGGGCGGGTTCAGATTGAGTCATTAGCCCTCCTGCTCCTCACAGACTGGCTCCCTACCTTTCTCAGAGTCTTTTCCCCAGCTCCAGCTGCAATTCTCGGCTGAGGGCCCTGAGTTATTGGGGCCATTTGCTCTGGGGCCTGCTGATGGTGAGAGGCCCATGAGACTCTTAGGTTCTTATAGCCTTCATTCCTCTGTTTACTCCCTTTAAGCTTAGCACATTTTATTTTGAGTTTGGTACATTTATAAATGATTTTCCCAATTGTATCTCAAGCCATATACTTGTACAGAATAAGGTCCCCCAGAAGCATTAGACAGTAAAGCAGTCATGGTCCTAAACTTTGCAGACAGAGCCCAGGTAGACGGGACAGAAGATACACAGGGCTTCCCAGGTGGCTCAGTGGTAAAAAAAAATCCACCTGCCAATGCAGGAGAAGCAAGAGAAGCAGTTTCGATCCCTAGGTCAGGGAGTTTTCCTCCTCCTTGGAGGAGGAAATGGCAACTCACTCCAATATTCTTGCCTGGGAAATCCCAGGCAAGAGGAGTCTGGAGGGCTGCAGTTCACGAGGTTGCAAAGAGTTGGACATGGCTGAGCATGCACGGGGAAGACACACAGGAGATGCTAAGACTCTGCACAGAGGACTCAGAACTTACCTAGTCCTCCTCTCTCCTTCCCAGCTGCAGGGTTCTGTGGATCCACTCCTTAATCTCATCTGTCAGCCTCACTCCAAAGATCTTATTTTAATTTTGCCCGATTACTCCAATAGCTCTGGTGGGTTTTTTTTTTTTTTTCTTCCAAGAGCTCTCAAAACTGACTCCTACCCCTACTCCTCACCCCTAATCATCATCCCAGTAGAGCAAGCCTCAACCTCAGCTTTTGGAAGGAACCAAGCCTCAGATCAGCTCGGAACCCTATGGTGACTTCATATTGAAGTGGGTGTGTGTTTATGTGTTTAAATGTTGTATTGCTGTTTTTTCCCTCAAGTTAGTTGATCTACTTAAAAAATAGAGAAAACGTAAAGCATGTACGTTGTACAAAATTCAAAAAGTAGAAAGGGGGGTGCAAAGTGAGAGAAAAGTCTATCCCTTTCATTCCTGTCTCCAGCCTCCCCAGCCCTCTCTCTAGGTCCAGTACTATCTCTGGTTTCTGCCAAAGACAGCCTCTGTAAGCAAGATCACATGTGTATATAGCCTTTGTTGTTGCTGTTCACTCAGCTGTGTCTGACTCTGTGACCCCATGGACTGTAGCACCCCAGACCTCCCTGTCCTTCATAATCTCCCAGAGTTTGCTCAAACTCATGTCTTGAGTCACTGATGCCATCCAACCATCTCATCCTCTACCACCCTCTTCTCCTCCTGCTTTCAATCTTTCCCAGCATCAGGGTCTTTTCCAATGAGTTGGCTCTTCACATAAGGTGGCCAAAGTAAAGGAGCTTCAGCTCCAGCCTCAGTCCTTCCAATGAATATTCAGGGTTGATTTCCTTTAGGATTAACTGGTTTGATCTCCTTGCCATCCAATATAGAGTCTTGGTCTTTTTCAAAACCTCAAACAATAGCATACTACCTTTTTACTTGCCTTCTACCTGAGAGTTCTTGGCAATTGGACATTTAGCTTGGCCTTGTTAAAGGTGTCATACTCCTCCACTGTCTAGAGATTCTGATTGCTAGACACTAGGGGTTTTTCTGATTTTTGTCTACTATGAGCTGCAGTGAATAACAGCCTCTCGGTTTCAACCGTCCTCTGGACCGAGTTTCCTTGGGTAGTTATTAACATGCTTAACTTTCCTTAAAAGAGAAGAGGATGTAGGAAGGGAGGGATGTTCTTCAGGCCTGCTGGGAAGGCGTGTCCCATATCCCCTTGAGAGGGGTGCTTGTCACGTGGGTGTTATGAGAGAAAACTCCCATAACGATCTGGATGCAATGCAATAACATATTGGTCAAGGTACTTTATGAGACTGAAAACACTGAAAAGATTTTTTTAATTTAAAAAATAAGTTTTAAAAAATTTTAAATAAACATTAAGGACTTCCTTGGTTGTCTAGTGGTTAAGAGTCCACTGGTTAAGAACCCTCGACCCCCCCACCCCCACCCCCCGCCCAATGCAGGCGTCTGAG
>SJYC01027709.1:0-21148 GCA_006408675.1 Madoqua kirkii | reverse complement strand
AGTTCACTCTCTAGTTGGGGAACTAAGATCCCACATGCTGGACACCATGGCCTAAAACAATTTTTTTTCATAAAATAAATAATCAAAATTGAAAACACCATGCAGATATAATACGGTGTGACTACAAAGTAATGGGTCAGATTCTAAGGGAATCATAGGCTGGAACCAGCCACATTGCTTTGTGCTTGGATAGGTGATAACGCAGATTGAGAACATCTAATTCAGAATGACTCAGGGGAAACCTGGAAATATATTGTCTCACGTACCAGTCCATAGTACAGGCTCGGCTTTAGGAACCACTAGGCTTCAGCGCTCGGATGATGTCACGGGACTCAATTTCTTGACCTTGGCTCTGTCTTCTGGTGTGTGGTCTCCAGTCTCAGAGGTCTCCCCCTTGTGGGACAAGGCAACCACAGCAGCACAAGCCTCAGGTCCCTTCCAGCTCTCACCCTACAGGAAAGAATTCTCTCTCCTTGCAGCTGAACGTGAGTCTTCTTGACCCTGACTGGCCAGTCTTTGGTCAGGTGGCTCCCCTGAGTCAACCAGAGAATGTCCTCCAACTGCCCTTTCCCAGATGGAAGGCCTTTTCCAAGACTCAGGGCAATGTCAACTCCACCAGAATCCCTTGGACTAAGAGAAAAAAAGTGGACATCTGAGCATAAACCCTGTGCTATTTTGGCATTTTATTGTCCATGAGCCTATCCTTTCAAACTTCTGGCTCAGAGAGCTGAGCTCCCTTCGAGGGTTATCTTCGCGTTTTGTTTTAGGTGGTGGTAGAAATAGCAGTGCGTTTCCCTGATATCTCAGAAGGTAAAGAATCTGCCTGCAGATTCAATCCCTGGGTCAGAAAGACCCCCCTGGAGAAAGGCAGGGTAACCCACTCCAGTATACTTGCCTGGAAAATCCCATGGACAGAGGAGACTGGTGGACTTACAATTCATGAGGTTGCACAGAGTCAGATGTGACCGAGCAACTGACACTTTAACTTCCAGAAACAGCAATTGGATGCATGTACGGGCAAGAGGAGGTTTACATATTGAAATGACCTTTACAAATGTTTCTTCCCTTATGAGACACAGAAAAATTCTTCTTCCTGTCAAGTGAAGAGGTTTGCCCCGTAAAAAATGAATTTAGTTCTTAATCAGAGTTGCAGGGAGAGCAAACATACACGTCTGAGATCAGATGCAGAAAGCCCTGCCATACACAGAAGGACATTTAAATCAAAGGAAAAAAAGAGCAAAAATTGTTCTCTGTACAGCTGCATTTAAGCAGAACTCAGGCATGCCTTTACTGTCACAAAGAGAAAATGAAGGAGATCCCCAAACAAGTTCCCCTACCTTCAAGCTTTGAAAGAACAAATAATGGGATGCAAATCACCCAAAATTGTGCGAAGAAGTTCATGCTGAAATAACCAGTGAATGGGGACTCTCTGGAGGCTCAGACAGTAAAGAATCCACCTGCAATGCAGGAGACCCAGATTTGATACCTGGGTCAGGAAGATCCTCTGGAGGAGGCCACGGCAACTCACTCAGTATTCTCGCCTGGAAAATCCATGGACAGAGGAGCCTGGCAGGCTACAGTCTATGGGGTTGCAAAGAGTCGGACATGACACAGTGACTAAAAAATAACAACAAACGGATGAGTGTGTCAATTCTCTCATCTTATTTCCTTGGCTTAGGCATTGATTTTAATTCCTTTCTACATCTTCCTGCTGCTCATTTACCCAGCTCTGTCCTACCCTCATGCCTTCACCTCATGGGAGCTCGCCAGTCTCCCTGAGCACAGTGGTGTTTGCCGCCTGTGGACAGGTTGAGCTAAGGATGGCAGCTCAGGGTCTCACCTTTCATGCACATCAGCAGTTACCATCCTGCCCTCTCTTCTGTTTTATGGAGAGTGTAGCGACTCTGGGGGCAGGTGAGCCCCACTAGGCAAGCAGGCGGGGGCCACAAGGAGGGCGGGTGTAGAGCGGGCACTCTGACAGCCACGGGGAGGAACCAGGTCCAGAAGGGTGGGTGCCCTTGGCTCTTTTTCTTTTCCTACCCAAGCGGCTCCCAGCTCTCTCCCCCACATTCAGTGCTCCCCTACAATTAAGTGCCCCAAGCTATGTTGACTCTCAGATTTTACTTTGGCCAGTAACAGGCTGTAACATTTTAAATTTAAATGCCCCTGGGTAGAATAGATATATATGTATATCTCCTGTAGTTTTTCATGTCCCCCCCCCACCTCCCTGTGCCTTTCACAGTCCTGCTCCACTGTACTTCATCTGACTCTAACCTTCAGCTTGTGGGTGACACATTAACTTTTCATTTTTCATCACCTTAATCCTCTTGCTCCTTTCTGTCTCGGAAGTAAAAGCCTCAAGAAGTGACTCTCAGACTTGAGCATATACTCCCTCCCATGCCTCCACTGCTTCTCTGGGCTCCACCAGCCCCAGCTCTCCACATGTACCTTTGTGTCCTCAAACAAGCCACCCCCTCGGATCTGTACACCTTCTGGCCCCACTTCCTGCCATGCCCTCAGCCTCCTCCTAATTAATTCACACTCAGTCTCCAGGGCTGCACCCCCACATGTCATTCCCCAGGAAAGCCCTTCCTGACCTCCCCAGGCTGGATCCCATCACATGCTGGGTGCCCTGCACTTCTGCTTCATTGCACCTACCTCCACTGACCTGTAATCGCCTGTGCAATTAGCTATTAACTAAGGTCTGCCTTCTTCCTTCCCCTCCCCGACCCTGACCTCTACCATCTCCCAAACAGGAGCTACCAGAGGGCGTTGACTCTGTTTGTCTCACAGTTGTGTCTCCAGCTCCTGGCACAATCTGAATGCTCATTGATTAGTGAAGGAGGAAGGGAGTGAATGAATGAAAGGATGGTTAGGACGTCATCAGGCTGAGATGGCATCTCAGGGGAAAGACAGCATGAACAGAGGGCCCACAGTAGGGCAGCCTGGGGCCCTGTGGGGTCTACTTTATTCATAAATCCCGGCCAATGTGACTGAGCTGGACTTCCCAGAGGCCCCTCAGGGAGCGAGTTCCTTTGTATCATCATTCTTTCCTCCATCTGAAGAAGTGGGTTAAGGATTCCACGTGTCCACCAGGTGTAGGCAAAAGAGGATTTCTCAACTTCCGTGGGCTCTCTCACTTGTCCTCACACAGTCCCCTTGGCACCCCCTCTGGTAAGCTTTCCTCTTCTCCCCACTATGTGTAAACTCCTTATTCTGTTTCCTCTTAAGACAAAGTCCATTCGGTGATATGATCCTTGGTTTCTTTATCTTCCATCTCAACTCTGACCCTTGACAGGAACAGTCTTCCCAGGAAAAGTTTTTCTAAACATTTGTGGTTTTACCTGAATTGTTTTTGTTTGACGTTTTTAAGTGGATCCATTGATTTTTCTGACCCATTCAAGTACTTTGCTATTTTTAAATAAAAGAGAGATGTGCTAAGTGAAAGCAAGCCGAAACCACCACCATTGGTGAAAATCACCTTCAAGAAGGACAGACTACCTGTCAGAGGCCTGGTCAAGCAGTGGAGGGGCTCCAATCTGGGTGTGGGAGATGGCGGTGGAGCACCCTGCCGGTGGTCCTCCTACTCATCACCTGCCTCGCTACTTCGCTGGTCAGGGGATGGATCTCAAGCCCCCGCTGACTCTGGTGACTCACCTGGGTCCCTGAACTCAGGGTGATGTCCCTCTTTCCCCTTCACTGAAGCCCAGGAAAGCCCCAGAGCATGGGTCAGCGGATGGCAGCCTTGGTGGCTTTGCCTGTATCCTTGGATAATCATCTTACCCATCAGGGTAAGCAGTGCATTATGAGGTCCAATTTATAGGAGAGGATTCTTGCCTGGAGAATCCCATGGACAGAGGAACCTGTCGGGCTACAGTCCATGGGGTCACAAAGAATAGGACCCAACTGAGTTACTGAGCATAAGGAGATTTCAAAAGTGGCTCTTGGGACTTTTCCGGCAGTCCAGTGGTTAAGACTCTACCTTCCAATGCAAGGGGTGCGAGTTCAATCCATGGCTGGGGAACTAAGATCCCACAGGCCACGTGGTGTGGTTTTAAAAAAAGAGAAAAATGGTTCTTTCTGAGTTCTTTAAACACTCTAAATGAACCAACCTCTCACTTCCACTTAATGGGCCTGTGACTCAGAAATGGGTCACGTGATTGATGTTATGCATTGCAGTGGATTGTATGTTAATATCCCCTCTAACAGCCATATGTTGCAATCCTAACCCTATAATGTGATGGTTTGGGGGAGATGGAGCTTTGGGGTAGCAATCAGGCCGTAAGAGTAGACCTCTCCTGGATGAGACCAGTGCCCTTATGAGAGACCCTAGAGCTGACTCCCTCTCTTTCCATTGTGTAAGGACACACAAGAAGTTGGCAATCTGCAGCCCAAAGGAGGGTCTTCACCAGAACCACACCAGGTAGGCACCCCTGATCTCAAGCTGTTGGCCTCCAGAACTGTAAGAAATAAATGTGTGTTGTTTAAACCTCCCAGTCTCCAGTAATGTGCTATAGCAGCCTGAGCCAAGTTCAGTTGGAACAGGGATTCTCTGCATCCATCGGGTCTCCCCATAGTCCCTTCAGGGCTCCCACATCTTATCCCTCCTCCAGCTCTGAACCATGCTCATCTGGTCAGGTGGAGAGTGGAAGGAAGCCTCCTCTTCCTCTGCACCCGTATTCTAACCAGAAAGGCATAATAATCACCAAAGAGGTCACAGGCCTGGTCAGTCATTAGGTGTTCATTCTCCCCTGGGGAACACATTGTACTGAAACAGAAGAAATTCCTGGAAAAATCAGAGGCTCAGGAACACATGGACTGGATGTATTGATAATAAAACACTAGGTTAATGCATCCCAGGACCAGAGCAGCTAGGATCCGTTTACCCCAAGGGCCCAAGAAGCAATGGCACTTGCTCAAAAAATCTGGTGGGTCATATCAGAACATGCTGAGCTTGCTGAGGGGGTCAGTGTTGAGCAGCAGGAAGAGAAAATGATGGAGGAGGGCATGAAGGAGCTCTGGACTCCACGTGCCAGGTAGCATAAGCCCTGTCACCAAGTCAGGTTGCCATGTCTCGTCTGTGAAATGTGATGAGATTTATAGCTCCAAGCACGGCTGGCCTTCTGGCTGCAGGTGTGATGCATCTAGAATCTTCTGCTCTTCTTAAGTGCCTTTCCTTGCTCATAAAATTTTATGAGTCTTGGGTTTTCCAAAGCAAAACAAATACAACATCCTCTGTCAGGTTAGCACTCGAGGCCGTCCTGATCTTTCATGATGGGCCCGCCAGCCCCTTTCACTTCTGCCCTCCATAAGGCTTCCCCTGCGGCTCAGTGGCAGAGTCCACCTGCAATGCAGGAGTTGTTGGAAGATTGGAAGGTTGGAAGATCCCCTGGAGGAGGGCATGAAAATCCACTCCAGTATTCTTGCTGGGAAAATTCTACGGACAGAAGAGCCTGGTGGGCTCTAGTCCATAGGGTCTCAGAGAGTCAGACATGCCCAAGCATTCTATAAGACAGCTGCCAGCAGTGAGGCACAA
Source organism: Madoqua kirkii (assembly GCA_006408675.1). Lineage (NCBI taxonomy): Eukaryota > Metazoa > Chordata > Mammalia > Artiodactyla > Bovidae > Madoqua > Madoqua kirkii. Next base: position 15,612 of record SJYC01027709.1, on the reverse strand, counting down.
GCCTCCATGCCCACCTGCTCATTTCCCTCTAGCCCTCGCTCCTTTGCAAGGTCCATTTCCAGGTTATCTTCCTTCTTGAAGACCCTTTTGAAGCTGGTCTCTGTGGGCCTCTTCTCTCCCTGAACTTCATTATAGAAAGAAAATGCTGCATCTCAGTTCTGATATGACTCACCAGGTTATAAGCTGCATGACAGCAAGGTCTTCTGTGTTGTCCACCAGTGTATAATTTCCATCGTTTAGGACAGTGGCTGGCACATAATAGGTGCTCAATAAACTTTTGCTGATTTAATAATTTCCATTTTTTAATGTTTGGTTTGTTTTGTGGATACAATTTGGTTGCCCCAAGTGTACTGCAGGCTCTTCAAAGCTTAACCCTGGTTCCATAACAGATACCTGGAATATTCTTGACCATTGATGAAAGTGGCTATTGGAGCCCAGAGAGAGTAGTTAGCATGTAGCACTGGGTAAGGCTGGCATCTTTGCCAATGCTTTTTCTCCAATGCAATTTGAAATATGAATCAAGAGCCTTAAAACTATCCTCATCCCTGGATTTGGGAATAGTACTTCTAGCAATTCACCCTAAGAAGATTAACTGAGATGTAATTCATATTAATAAAACAAGAGTGACTGTAACTTATTAAGTACTTTCATGTACAGAACAGTCCTCTGCTCGCCAGTTTTCACCTATCCTTTTATCTGATCCTGTATAAGCTGCATGACAGCAAGGTCTTCTGTGTTGTCCACCAGTGTATAATTTCCATCGTTTAGGACAGTGGCTGGCACATAATAGGTGCTCAATAAACTTTTGCTGATTTAATAATTTCCATTTTTTAATGTTTGGTTTGTTTTGTGGATACAATTTGGTTGCCCCAAGTGTACTGCAGGCTCTTCAAAGCTTAACCCTGGTTCCATAACAGATACCTGGAATATTCTTGACCATTGATGAAAGTGGCTATTGGAGCCCAGAGAGAGTAGTTAGCATGTAGCACTGGGTAAGGCTGGCATCTTTGCCAATGCTTTTTCTCCAATGCAATTTGAAATATGAATCAAGAGCCTTAAAACTATCCTCATCCCTGGATTTGGGAATAGTACTTCTAGCAATTCACCCTAAGAAGATTAACTGAGATGTAATTCATATTAATAAAACAAGAGTGACTGTAACTTATTAAGTACTTTCATGTACAGAACAGTCCTCTGCTCGCCAGTTTTCACCTATCCTTTTATCTGATCCTGAAAGTTATGACCAACCTAGAGAACATATTCAAAAGCAGAGACATTACTTTGCCGACTAAAGTCCGTCTAGTCAAGGCTATGGTTTTTCCAGTGGTCATGTATGGATGTGAGAGTTGGACTGTGAAGAAGGCTGAGCACCGAAGAATTGATGCTTTTGAACTGTGGTGTTGGAGAAGACTCTTGAGAGTCCCTTGGACTGCAAGGAGATCCAACCAGTCCATTCTGAAGGAGATCAGCCCTGGGATTTCTTTGGAAGGAATGATGCTAAAGCTGAAACTCCAGTACTTTGGCCACGTCATGAGAAGAATTGACTCATTGGAAAAGACTCTGATGCTGGGAGGGATTGAGGGCAGGAGGAGAAGGGAACAACAGAGGATGAGATGGCTGGATGGAATCACTGACTCGATGAACGTGAGTCTGAGTGAACTCCGGGAGATGGTGACGGACAGGGAGGCCTGGTGTACTGCAATTCATGGGGTCGTGAAGAGTCGGACACGACTGAGCGACTGAACTGAACTGATGAGTCATTTATGAGATAAGTATTATGATTCTCATTTTATAAATGAGGAAACTGAGGCTCAGAAAAGTTTATGAAACTTGACTATGGTCACATTTGGTAAATGGAAAAGCCAGAATTTGATCTGGGGATATCTGACCTCCAAAATCCACACATTACATCCTTATCACAATAGTAGAAAATCATGAGCAATCTAAATGCCTAGCAAGAGGAAAGAGCTTGAGTTAATTATGGTATATCTACAATATGGAAAGTTAATAACCATCAAAATAGTTCTTGGGGGACTTCTTTGGTGGTCCAGTGGCAAAGACTACATGACCCCAATGCAAGGAGCCCTGGTTTTGATCTCTGGTCGAGGAACTAGATTTCATATGCTGCAACTAAAGATCCTACATGCTGCAACTAAGATTCAGAGCAGCCGAATAAATAAATAAGGGAGGAAGGGATAGTTAGGGAGTTTGTGATGGACATGTACACACTGCTATATTTAAAACAGGTAACTAATAAGGACCTACTGCATAGCACGTGGAACTCTGCTCAATGTTATGTGCCAGGATGGGATGGGAGTTTAGGGGAGAATGGATACATGTATATGGCTGAGTCCCTTCGCTGTTCACTTGAAGCTAATTGGCTATACCCCAACACAAAATAAAAAGTTTAAAATAAAGACAGTATAGGTATATAAATGTTTTTTTTTAAGTTCTTGGAAGACTATTCAATGCATAGGAAATACTTTAGATAAAAAGTTACATGACATTAGTGTACTATGGTGGGTGGAATGGTGGCCCCTAGAAGATATGTCCATATCTAAATCCTTGGCGCCTGTGATGGTGACCTTATTTCAGAAGTCTTTTCAGGTGTAATTAAGGATCTTAAGATCATCCTAGATTAACCAAGCAGGTCCTAAATCAAAGGACAAGCATCATTATATGAGACAGAAGAGGCAAAGACACAAAGGAATGTAGACTGATGTGCAAGAAGATGGAGGCAAAGATTGGAGTAATGTGGCCATAAGCCAAGGAATGCCAAGAATCACAAGAAGGTGGATGAGGCAAGGAAAAAAGTCATTCCCCACAACCTTTGTATGGAGGGCGGCCCTGCTGACACTCTGATTTCAGACCTCTTGTCTTCAGGACTGAGAGAATACATTTAAGCCACCAAATTTGTGGTGACTTTTTGTATCAGCCCCAGGAAACTAACACAGATTTCAATCCATATGTGCCTTTGGAAGCCTTCCTCTCTGTCAAGACAATCCAGACCTGTTAACACTGTGACTCTCACCTAGATCTCAAGTCAACAAGCATTCTGTTGATTCTGTCCCAGGAAATGCTGTCCTTTCTCTCCTGGGCCTGTATCCTTTGACACAGGGACATCTGGCCACAGAGATCAATACACATATAGACAGGTACCTACACCCGACAAAAATCTATACTGAATATCACCACTGGGGTTTGGTGCAGTCAACACTGAACAAGCGCTGAGCACTGAGCTGAGCATCAGGGACACCGCGAAGACCCTTTTCCATTGTGTAGTGCTTTGGAGTTCGCAGGTCACATCCCTGTGCATTGGGCTATTTGATCTTCACATCACCCTAAAGGCAAAACATTGTATACTTGTTTTGCAGATGAGTAAATAGAGGCTACAGAGATATTAAATGCCTTGCTCAAAGTTACGTAGCAAAGCAGAGCTTAAACCCAGATTTCCTGCCTATCCTTTCTGGGATACTAATCTCCCCCACAGACTCAGGGTTTTGGAAGTCCAGGGAGACAAAAGAGAAATATCATGGTAGAGAGACAGGCAGGGTTCTTAGAAGAAGTAGAAACAGAGGAGAGTCTTATAAGATGGTAGAATCCTGATAGATCAGGGGCAGGCAAATTATGGCCAGCAGGCTAAATACACCCAACCTCATGTTTTTATAAAGTCTTATTAGAACACAGCTTAATTCACTTGTTTACATAATTGTCTATACTACAATAGCAGATGTGAGTATTTGTAACAAAGACTGTGTGACCAGCGGCCACTAAAATATTTTCTATTTGGCTCTTAATAGAAAAATCATTCTGACCTCTGCAATAAATGGTTCCATGTGTGTGAGATGAGCCTGTAGGGGTGGAGGTGAATGCCTCCAAGATAAGAAAACCCACACTTTCTGGTTAAAAGAGATTTTAATTCCTTGGAGTAACTATCTTTCCGGCTGTAATTAGACACTGGTGGTGCCTATTATGTGCCAGGCAGTATTTTACCTGCCTTACACATAGCAGCTCTTCACTATTATGAGTTCTTGTTGTTCAGTTGCTCAGTTCTGTCCGACTCTTTGCCACCCCGTGGACTGCAGCTCGCCAGGCTTCCCTTCCTGCACTATCTCCCAGAGCTTGCTCAAACTCATGTTCATCGAGTCAGTGATGTCATCCAGCCATCTCATCCTCTGTCGTCTCCTTCTCTTCCTGCCTTCAATCTTTCCCAGCATCAGGGTCTTTTCCAGTGAGTCTTCACGTCAGGTGGCCGAAGTATTGGAGCTTCAGCTTCAGCCTCTGTCCCTCGAGTGAAGATTCCGGGTTGATTTCCTTTAGGATTGACTGGTTGGATCGTTATTATCATGCCCATTTTATAGATGAGGAAACAGACCAAAAGATCAAGCAGCAGGCCCCAGCTTGCACAGCTAGCAAGTGGCAGAGCCTTTGTTCAAAGCTGGGCAGTACCTGCCAGAGGCTGTGTACAGAAGCACCTGTATATTACTTCTCACGCTGTTAGGAATCCTGAGCATTCATTAACTCACCCAGCAAGAATGCACAGGGTCCTGATGGGGTGCAGGCCAGATGCTCAACGCTATAAGGAGAGCCAGCTGTTTGTTTCTGCTCAGGCATTTCCTACCATTTTCCTGACAGCCCCCTGCACCCTGCCGCTCACTTGGGAGCAGACACACCATTCCCAAGACAGTGACTCCATTTTGATGCACCGGCCTTGGGAGGTCAGGAAAGCTATGACAGAGTGGGTGCAAAGGCTTTTCTGGAAGAGAGACAAAGCACAAAAGCCATGATGCTGTGATCAAAGACGGAGTCACCGGCTGAGTAAGGAGGGAGGGAAGCTGTGGCGAGGGGGGAGGGTGGCTGTCATGACGCCCAGAGCCTAGTCACCTGGCCTCAAGGGTGTCTTATGTCCACTTGAGGCTTCCGGACTCTGCCAAAAGCTGCACTGTGATTGACTGGAGAGGATAAGGGTGATGAGCGAGTCAGCAGCTCCAGCCCTGTCGCATCCATAATCTTTGTTTGTCTTTGTTTGTCTGCCTAAATAGCCTATCATGGTTTATTTCTCATCCCTCTGCAAAGGTGATTGGTGCAAGAAAATGAAGTATCCGGCATCTTGTCCAGAGACACACAACTTCATACTGATTATTGCATCTGAGGTTGCGGGAGGGAGGGGGAAGGAGGAGGCTGCTCTGTGGAGCGTGTTTAAGGGGAAAGAGCAGAGTGCAGCAGGTACTCACCTGCGCAGGTGAATTCACCTGTCCCTGGCCTCCTGCCATTCCACCCCAGGCTGCTAGGGAGACAGGAGGGGGAAAAGACACTGACGGCTGAGGGGAATTCATCTCCAGTCTTTACCAGCCCTCTCCACCCACACCCTTGCTCCCTAGGCAGAGAGCCTGGCAGGAGAAAAACAGGCTGTACTTTGAGCTTCTCTGTCACAAACGCCTTTCCCCTACCCACCTCACCTGCCCAACACCGAGAAGAAGAAAGAATTGATCAAGGCTCTCTGGCCCTTGGGAGGCATCACACACAGCATCAGTCATGCAGTCGTGGGTGTTAAATTGAAAAAAAAAAAAGAATACTCTCCACCCTAAACTAAATGGAATGAAAGAAGGAAATGCTTGCGTGTGAGTAGCAGGCTACCCTCTCAAGATAGCTCCACCATCTGGAGGCGAGCCCAGGAGGCAGGAGAGGGAACTGTTCCCGAGTTTCTTAATCACAGCTCTCAGGGGGCATCTGCTGCAGCCAGCTGTCCACGACCTCAGCACACAGCTCTTGGCACAACTGCTGGTAATCAAGGGCCCAGAGGCTGCTCAAACGGAGTTAATGTCTGCTGAGGGGGAGGGGGGAAATAGAGCTGAAACAGATACAGAACCATAAACGAAACGACGCTGTGCTCCTAAAGAGAAGAGCCAGGTGCCAAGAGTGGGGAGGTAGCCAGAGACCTGAGTTAGTTGGGGGCTCAGAGGAAGCGTGGAGGCCGCTTTGCGGTGGGTGGGATGCAGCTGAGGCTGGGGTGAGGGGGCAAGCTGTGTGGGCAGAAGAAACCACACCTGCCAAGCCCACAGCTTTAGGCCAAGCAACAACCCAAGCTGGGTCCAAGGGGAGAGGGTGGCATGAGAGGAAAATCAGGGGCTTGGGTAGGCCTTGATCAGATGTGACTTTTACTGGGATTTCCCCAGGACTCAAGTCTCTACGTACCAAACAGTGCAGTCCCTAGTTCTTTCCCGGAAGATTTGCATGTTGTTTACTTGGTATCCCTCAACTTTGCATTTTTCATTGTTTTAAAACCAAACCCTGCAGCCTTTCCCCCTGTCTGTGTTCATGTTTCAGTGCCACCATTTCTTCTTTCTTTGAATTATATTAGGCAGAAAAATATGTCTAGGGAGGAAGCCAGAAGACACCAGAAAGACCTTCAGAGGGACCCTAACTCGGAGTCTCCTTCACTGGAGACCCCATTCTCTGTCCAGTGCCAAAGGGCACATTCCCAACTCTGTTCCCAACTGATTGTGTGACCTTGAACAAGTCACTCACCCCCCTGAGTATCTGCTGCCTCATCTATAATATGAATGCGCCAATTTAGGTCACAGGACCCTACCTGGGATGCACAGGCAGGCTTTAAGAGGGTCCAAGACTCCTTGAAATTGTGTAAAGTTTAGTGGACAAGAGAGTTGTGCCCTTTTCCTGCAGAGAGTGCAAGCTGCTCTCACTCAATTCTCAATTAGGATCAGGACTTCCCCCTCTCCAACTTCAAGATTAAGAATCCCTGCTCTGAGCGATGTCTGCGCAACCGCAGCTTTCACGATCGCTCAGTTGTCAACTCTATGCCTGCCTGTGCGTCCCAGGTAGGATACCTTTGACCTAAATTGGTGCATTCATTTTACAAATGAGGCAGCAGATACCCAGGGGGGTGAGTGACTTGTTCAAGGTCACACAATCAGTTGGGAACAGAGTTGGGAATGTGCCCTTTGGCACTGGACAGAGAATGGGATCTCCAGTGAAGGAGACTCCAAGTTAGGGTCCCTCTGAGGGTCTTTCTGGTCTCCCACCCCAACCCTCAGGCCTAAAAAAAGACAAGAAACAGAAAAAAAGCAACAACTGAGAGGAACCTGGCTTCCAAGCCCATGAGATGTGAGCTTCTGGAGCCCCGTGAGAGCAGGGAGATGCTGAGCATGGTCTAGGCAGAGAGGGAAGCCCGTTACAAACAGGAAACGTTTCTACATGTGCATTTCTGATAAACCACCTAAGGAGATCACTGAAGAAACAGACCCGAATCTGCAGGGTGTCAGCAATTTACTATGAGCTTTGTCCCCCACCCCCAAGCTAAAGAAATATTCACTTGGTACTTAACTTTGTTCTCAGGTTTGTATTCTTTTTATCGAGGAGTGCTCCTGAATTATTAAGCCTTTGGACATCATACAACCTGAATTTACTCCTGGGTCTGGAATGCAACCAAAGCTGTGATGACCCAGTGGGTTCAAGCACTGGCCAGGCCGGTGGCAGTCAGACACCCAGGGCGGGAGTGGGGATCTCGCACCACCTGCTGCTCCAGCTGGCCAGCTCTCCTGTTACTTGGGAGCTTAGCCATCCTGGTTTCTGCTTCTTTTTCTTTCCTTTCCTTTTCCCTTTAATATGGATTCCAGGGAGCGGGTTGGAAATACCTGAGTGAGGGGCCAACCTCCCTGGGACAAAGGCCCGGTTTTTTTGACGTGGGAGTGGCGTCGGCTGTGACTCAACCCCATACTGGCCCAGCGACAACACCTCCTTCAGAGTAGCCGCTGTGTTTCGTTTCAGGCAGCCCAGCTGTGTTCTGCATGACTGAACTGGACACCTCTCACTTCCTCTGCGAACGGAACTTGGTGTTTGGGTGACGTGCGGGCAGGTCGTTTGTGCAAAATAGCACATCTCTATTGTCGGTTTCCCACCCCAACCCCCACGCCTAAGAAAAGACAAGAAACAGAAAAAAAGCAACACCTGAGAGGAACCCGGCTTCCAAGGAGTACAGACATTTCTTAGCCCTGAGCGTTGCCTGCAGGACTGGAGAGTGACCGTGATCCCTCCTGATTGCTGCTCAAATCTCAGGTCAATGTCTTCCAGGCTGTGCGACCCAGGCCAGAAGGTCACTGGAATGACACTGGGCTTAACTGACCCAGAAAGGAGCACTTCCTCTGAGCCTTCATTGTCTTCATCTTCTCGGAACAAGACGAGGTACACTGACTGGGGTGGCAGGTGGCGTCCAGGACCCAGCAGGTGCCTCCGCCAGGGCAACACGGAGAGCTGGCCCTGCTGGAGGGTGAGATGCCACAGCACCTCCCTCCTTGACAGTCCGTCCTGCCCACCCCTTCTCCCACCCTGCATGCAGGGAGGACACCACGGTCTAGGCTTTGAGCCGTTCGAGGGGTGGCCCCACCCTCTAAGTTGGAGGAAAGCCTGGTCTCCACATGGGCTGCAGGCGTCCCAGTGACCCAACCTGACACAACACACCTGGGGCAGATGTGTGATCTCTGAACCTGCCCATTTCCTTCCTGCTTGTAGGCTCAGTGGCTGGACTGCGACCCACACTGATGAACGAATCCTCCGGAAATGAGACTCCTTTGGAGTTACTGGCTGGTGAAAATGAGCAAAGGACTGCAGAGACCACGGGTCGTGTGAGGCAGTCTGGTCTGCGGCAGCTGGCAGCAAGACTCCAGGAGGCAGGGGAGGGCATCCGCTCTCTTCCCACGGGTCTAGTGGGTCTGATTTGCCTGAAGCCAGTGGAAGATAAACAGGCAGCAGGAATGGTGTGTGAAGCCAGAGGCCCACATCCTGAGAACTGGGGCGTCACTGACGCTCTCTGGGCCTCCCCTTCCTTTCTGGGGATGACTTTAACACCCACCTCAGAGTAATGTTTGGAGGATGAAAGGAACATGACTTAGCACAGTGCCTGGCACGCAGTGGGTGCTCAGGGCAAGTTCATTCCCCTTCTTTCCCTTCCCTCTCCCTTCCCCTTCCTCTGTTAGCACTGCCTCCAGGATGAGGCTGTCACCTTAGGGACTCTCTAGCACTTGAGGCCTCGCCTTCCCTCCCCACCTGCCTGAGCATAGAGTGCTGCAGATGCTCCTGCCCTCACATCTGGCTTCCCTGCTTCTTCCCCAGACACACTGCTGTGCCAGGTCTCTCGTCTCTGGTCTGGATTCCAGCAGCTGCTGCTCGCCTGCCTTAGGATGGTCCTGTGCTCTCAGGCAAGATGCTCTTCTGCCAGTTCATGGGCTTTGTCTCCTTTGGATACATGTTTGCCCTCCTCCCTCCCACTCAGACCTCACCTTGGGTCCTTCCCAGCTCAGGTCTACAGACCTTTCAAGAGATCAGGTTCATGTGACAGCAGCCACCAAGAATCCCCAGCTGAAGGATCCAGCCTCTGCCCACCTGCCCATCAAACACGGACGCTTCAGGAATTGTCATCACAGGAAACACCCAGAGTCAGAAAGATCAGCTGAGCCACCCTCCACCCCAAGCAGCTTCCTCATAAGGAAAAAGAGGAGCAAGAGGATGAAGTCATGGCTTCTAGAGGCCCATCCCTAAGATGTCCTAGTGGAAGAAGCCAGAGTTCTGTCTCCAGGGGTGGAGTGGGGTCACTACCCACCCCCATCCTTGGCCCCTCCCTCTCGCCCTAACCCTCTCTGCCTCGAGGTGGCCAGGAGCACAGTCTGTCAGTCTTGTGACATCCATATTATCATCAGGGTGAGTGTGAAACATAAGCCTCAGGTTTGCTATTCTGGAATGCCTTCTGAATCTGCCTGAGTAATGTCTTCCTCTGGTTTTGATGTTTCTCCCAAGGAGGAATGTCACTGGAATGCATCTTTTACTGACACCCAGGCTACTGTCCTCAGCCCTGAGGCTGACTAAGCTGGCTTACCCATTGGATAATGCAGTTTGCCAGGTATGGGCCAGGCTGAGCATATCTCCAAGACAAGCAACACAGTTAGGGACACAGTCTGTGGCCAGAATGATTACAATAGAAATGAACAAATAGCTAGTTTCTTAAAGCATGTCCTGTATACTCAGCTCTGAGCCAATGGAAACCCATGCGGGATCTGATCTCATCATCTCAGGCAAACCGATTAGTTACCAATATTCCCATTTTACAGATGAGAAAATGAAAGCTCCAAAACTGAGAAAACTTGAAGGAGAACAAGATGATAGAGGAGTAGGTGGACGTGGAGTACATCTCTCTTCATGGATACATCAGGAATACACCTTCGGACACAGAAGTGCATGCAGAACACCAGCTGAGAGCAGACAGGAGTACCTGGCCAGAGGAAAAGAATATATAGAACCACTCCAAACTTGAGATCAAGCCCTGAGGCCTTGGAGTGGGAGCACTGACTCCAAGAACCTAGACTACCAGAGAACTAACCCTACAAGTATCAGATAGTGAGAACTCACACAGAGGAAACCACTCGAATACAAGACCCAGCATCACCCAACCACCAGTAGCAGCCTGTGCAGGATGCCTCATCTAAACAACAAACAAAGCAAAAATACAAACCCAGCCATCAGCAGACAGGATTATCACCTCATTCAGCCTTGCCCATCAGAGAAAAACAAAAACTCAGCACAAATCTCACCATATACAAAGCTTAGACAGACCACTGGACCAGCCTTAGGAGGGCAGAAACCAAAAGGGAGAAAGAATTCAACCTTGAAGCCTGGGAAAAGGAGACCTCAAACACAATAAGTTTAAAAAAAATGAAAGGGCAGAGAAATACTACACAAATAAAGGAACAAACTAGAAACACAGAAGTCCAAATAAATGAAGAGGAAATAGGCAAACTCCCTGAAAAAGAATTCAGAATAATGGTAGTAAAGATGATCAAAAACCTTGAAAACAAAATGGAGAAAATGTAAGAATCAATTAACAAAGACCTAGAAGAATTAAAAAATAAACATACAGAGACAAACAACACAATTACCGAAATTTAAAATACTCTAGAAATCAATAGCAGAATATTTGAAGCAGAAGAACGAATCAGTGAGTTGGAAGATAAAATGCTGGAAATAACCTCTGAAGAGCAGAATAAAGTAAAAAGAATAGAAAAAACTGAGGAGAGTCTCAGAGACCTCTGGGACAAAATCAAATGCACCAACATTCGAATTGTAGGGATCCCAGAAGAAGAAGAGGAAAATAAAGGGTATGAGAAAATTTTTGAAGAGATTATAGTTGAAAATTTCCCCCAAATGGAAAAGGAAATAGTTAACCAAGTCCAAGAAGTGCGAAGAGTCCCATACAGGATAAACCCAAGGAAAGACATGACAAGACACATACTAATCAAACTAACAAAGACTTAATACAAAGAAAAAATATTAAAAGCAGCAAGGGAGAAGCAACAAGTAACATACAAGGGAAACCCCATATGCTAACAGCTGATCTTTTAGCAGGAACTCTGCAGGCCAGAAGGGAATGGCAGGATATATTTAAAGTACTGAAAGGGAAAAATCTACAACCAAGATTACTGTACTCAGCAAGGATCTCATCCAAAATTGATGGAGAAATAAAAAGCTTTTCAGACAAGCAAAAGTTAAGAGAATTCAGTACCACCAAACCAGCTTTACAACAAATGTTAAACGGACTTATATAGTCAAGAAATAGAAGAAGAAAGATCTACAAAATCAACCCCAAACAATTAAGAAAATGGCAATAGGAACATATACATCAATAATTACTTTAAATGTAAATGGATTAAATGCTCCAACCAAAAGATACAGTCTGGCTGAATAGTTACAAAAACAAGACCCATATACATGCTGTCTACAAAAACCCACTTCAGACCTAAAGACACATATAGACTGAAAGTGACATAACAGAAAAATATATTCCATGCAAATGGGAAGCAAAAGAAAGCTGGAGTAGCAATCCTCAGACAAAATAGACCTTAAAATAAAGAAGATTACAGGAGATAAGGAAGGACACTACATAATGATCAAAGAATCAATCCAAGAGGAAGACACAGCAATTGTAAATATCTATGCACCCAACATAGGAGCACCTCAATACGTGAGACTAACACTAAGTGACATAAAAGGAGAAACTGACAGTAGCACAATAATAGTAGGAGACTCTAACACCCCGCACACAAAAATGGGCAGATCATCAAAACAGAAAATTAATAAGGACACACAAGTCTTAAATGAAACATTAGATGAGATGGATCTCATTGATATCCTCAGGACATTCCAGCCAAATGCAGAAGAATACACCTTCTTCCCAAGTGCACATGGAACATTCTCCAGGATAGACCACACCTTGGATCACAAGTCAAACCTCAGTAAATTTAAGAAATTTGAAATCATATCAAGTATCTTCTGTGACAACAATGCTATGAGACTAGATATCAACTATAAGAAAAAACTGTAAGAAACACAAACTCATGGTGATTAAACAACACATTTCTAAATAACCAACAGGTTACTGAAGAAATCTAAAGGGAAACAAGAAAAACATCAAAAAGACAACCTAACTTTACACCAAGACAATTGGAAAAAGAACAAAAACACCCTAAAATTAGTAGAAGGAAAGAAATCATAAAGATCTGAGAAGAAATAAATGAAAAAGAAATGAAAGAAACAATACTAAAGATTAATAAAACTAAAAACTGGTTCTTTGAGAAGATAAACAAAATTGACAAGCCTTTAGCCAGATTCATCAAGTTAAAAAAGAGAGACGAATCAAATCAACGAAATTAGAAATGAAAAAGGAGAGGCTACAACAGACAATGCAAAAAATACAAGGGGTTATAAGAGACTATTATGAACAACTATATGGCAATAAAATGGATAACCTGGAAGAAATGGATGGATTCTTAGAAAAGTTCAATCTTCCGAGACTGAACCAGGAAGAAATATAAATTATGAACAACCCAGTCACAAGCACTGAAATTGAAGCTGTGATTTTAAAAACTGCCCCAAAAACAAAAGCCCAGGACACAGATGGCTTCACAAGAGAATTCTATCAAACATTTAGAGAAGATCTAATGCCTATCCTTCTAAAATTCTTTCAAAAAATTGCAGAGGAAGAAACACTCCCAAACTCATTCTATGAGGTGACCATCACTGTGATACCTAAACAAAACAAAGACAACACAAGCAAAGAAAACCACAGGCCAATATCACTGATGAACATAGATGCAAAAATCCTCAACAAAATTTTATCACACAGAATTCAGCAACACACATCAAAAAGCTCATACACCATGATCAAGTTGGGTTTATTCCAGGAATGCAAGGATTCTTCGATACATGTAAATCAATATAATATACCATATTAACAAACTGAAAGATAAAAACCATATGATAATCTCAATAGATGTAGAAAAGGCCTTTGACAAAATTCAGCACCCATTTATGTATGAAACTTTTCAAAAAATGGGCATAAAAGGAACCTGCCTCAACACAGTAAAGGCCATACATGAGAAGCCTGCAACAAATATTGTCAATGGTGAAAAACTGAAAGCATTCCCCCTAAGATTAGGAAAAAGACAAGGGTGTCCACTTTCACCACTATTATTCAACATAGTTCTGGAAGTCCTAGCTACAGCAATCGAAGAAGATAAAGAAATAAGATGAATCAAGATCAGAAAAGAAGAAGTAAATTTCTCACTGTTTGCAGATGACATGATACTGTACATAGAAAACCCTAAAGACAGTATCAGAAAATTACTAGAGCTAATCAGTGAATTTAGCAAAGTTGCAGGATACAAAATCAATTTACAGAAACCACTTGCATTTCTATATACTAACCAAAATCAGAAAGAGAAATTAAGGAATCAATCTCATTCACTGTTGCAACAAAAAGGATTAAATATCTAGGAATAAACTTACCTAAGGAGACAAAAGAACTGTACACAGAAAATTTTAAGACACTAGTGAAAGAAATCAAAGGTGACATAAACAGATGAAGATATATTCCATGTTCCTGGGTAGGAAGAATCAATACTGTGAAAATGACTATACTACCAAATGCAATCTACAGATTCAATGTGATCCCTATCAAATTACCAATGGCATTTTTCACAGAACTAGAACAAAAAAATTCACAATTCATATGGAAACACAAAAGACTCCGAATAGACAAAGTAGTCTTGAGAAAGAAGTATGGAGCTGGAGGAATCAATTTTTCTGACTTTAGATTATATTACAAAGCTACAGTCATCAAGACAGAATGGTAATGGCACAAAAACAGAAATATAGACCAATGGAACAAGATAGCCGAGAAATAAACCCATGCACCTATGAGTAACTTATTTTTGACAAAGGAGGCAAGAAAATACAATGGGGCAAAGACAGCCTCTTCAATAAATGGTGTTGGACAGCTATGTGTAAAAGAATGAAATTAGAACACTTACTAACACCATACACAAAGATCAACTCAAAATGGATTAAAGACCTAAATGTAAGACCAGAAGCTATAAAGCTCTTAGAGAAAAACGTAGGCAGAACACTGCTGCTGCTAAGTCGCTTCAGTTGTGTCTGACTCTGTGCGACCCCAAAGACAGCAGCCCACCAGGCTCCCCTGTCCCTGGGATTCTCCAGGCAAGAACACTGGGGTGGGTTGCCATTTCTTGAGGACATAAATCAAAGCAAGATCCTCCATGACCCACCTCCTAGAGTAACAAATAAAAACAAAAGTAAACAAGTGGGACCTGATTAAACTTAAAAGCTGTTGCACAGCAAAGGAAACTATAAGCAAGGTAAAATGAAACAACTGACAAAGGATTAATTTCCAAAATATACAAGCAGCTCAAACAACTCACTGCCAGAAAAACAAACAACCCAGTCAAAAAGTGGGAAAAAGACCTAAACAGACATTTCTCCAAAGAAGACATACAGATGGCTAACAAACACATGAAAAGATGCTCGACATTTCTCATTAATAGAGAAATGCAAATCAAAACCACAATGAGATATCACCTCACATCGGTTAGAATGGCCATCCATCAAAAAGTCTATAAACAATAAATGCTGGAGAGGGTATGGACAAAAGGGAAAGCTTTTGCACTGTTGGTGGGAATATAAATTGATACAGTCACTATGGAAGACGGTATGGAGATTCCTTAAAAAAACTAGGAATAAAACCACCGTATGACCCAGAAATCCCATTCCAAGGCATATACCCTGAGGAAACCAAATTTGAAAAAGACACATGTATCCCTTTGTTCATTGCAGCACTATTTGCAGTAGCTAGAACATGGAAGCAACCTAGATGTCCATCAAAGAGGAAAGGACAGAGAAGTTGTGGTACATATACACAATGGAATATTACTCAGCCACAGAAGGGAACTCATTTGAGTCAGTTTTGATGAGGTGGATGAACCTAGAACCTATATTACGAGCGAAGTAAATCAGAAAGAGAAAGATAAATAGTGTATTCTAATGCATATATATGGAATCTAGAAAAATGGTACTGAAGAATTTATTTACAGGGCAACAGTGGAGAAACAGACCTAGAGAATAGACTTATGGACATGGGGAGAGGAGAGGAGAGGGTGAGATGTGTGGAGAGAGTAACATGGAAACTTACATTCAGTTCAGTTCAGTCGCTCAGTCGTGTCTGACTCTTTGTGACCCCATGAATCGCAGCAC
>SJYC01027708.1:0-17556 GCA_006408675.1 Madoqua kirkii | reverse complement strand
CATACTGGAAAAACCACAGCTTTGATGGATGGACCTTTGTTGACAAAGTAATGTCTCTGCGTGTGAATATACTATCTAGGTTGGTCATAACTTTTCTTCCAAGGAGTAAGCGTCTTCTAATTTCATGGCTGCAGTCACCATCTGCAGTGATTTTGGAGCCCCCCCCAAAAAAGTCTGACACTGTTTCCACTGTTTCCCCATCTATTTCCCATGAAGTGATGGGACCAGATGCCATGATCTTCGTTTTCTGAATGTTGAGCTTTAAGCTAACTTTTTCACTCTCCTCTTTCACTTTCATCCAGAGGCTTTTTAGTTCCTCTTCACTTTCTGCCATAAGGGTGGTGTCATCTGCATATCTGAGGTTACTGATATTTCTGCTGGCAATCTTGATTCCAGCTTGTGTTTCTTCCAGTCGAGTGTTTCTCATGATGTACTCTGCATAGAAGTGAAATAAGCAGGGTGACAATATACAGCCTTGACGTACTCCTTTTCCTATTTGGAACCAGTCTGTTGTTCCATGTCCAATTCTAACTGTTGCCTCCTGACCTGCATACAGATTTCTCAAGAGGCAGGTTAGGTGGTCTGGTATTCCCATCTCTTTCAGAATTTTCCACAGTTTATTGTGATCCACACATGTAAAAGAGATAGCCAATGGGAATTTGCTGTATGGCTCAGGAAACTCAAACAGGAGCTCTGTATTAATCTAGAGGGATGGAATGGGATGAGAGATAGGAGGGAGGTTCAAAAGGGAGAGGATAAGTGTGTACCAATGGCTGATTCATGTTGAGGTTTGACAGAAAACAACCAAATTCTGTAAAGCAATTCTCCTTCAATAAAAATAAATTAATTAAAAAGAAAAAAATTTTAAAGGGGAAAAAAACACTTAGGAAAAAACAAAATAAAATAAAATTGGGAAAACTTGTCCAAGGCCACGTTTGTTTGCCAGGCAGTCCAGAGCCTGTTTTAACCACTGTGCTTTGATGCCTCATGGAAATGGAGTTTCTTGCTGATTCTGAGCCCACACAGAAGTTTAGGACAGCAAGTTTAATCAGCACAAATGACTGAATGTGTCTGAGCAAGGCTGCCAGCAACCAGCCGAGGGATTCCCCTTCACCAGGGAGCCAGGAGGAAAAACAAAACGGGGAAGGACTGGACCACTCCTTGCCTGCCCCTCCCAGCCTCTCCATTCCAGCCCACTTTCCTCTCCCACATTTTCCAATCGCCCACCAATCTTCCAAAATCTGCCAGGAAGAAGGGAGAGCTATCTGAACATCTATAGCGAGCATGTCAGTTTCTCTTAATCACATGTTTAGTCCTTATCCAGCTCTTTGAGATTGGGCATCATTTCTGCTCATTTTATAAATGGAGAAACTGAAGCTTTGAGAAGGCAAGAGACTTGCTCAAGATCATTTTGTTGGCAGAACTGGGCTTGAGACAAAGCTAATCTGATCTAGAGCCTGTGCTTTGTTGGCCACACCAGGAAAAAAAGAGACTCCCTCTGAAGTACCAGAAATGACTTCAGAAGTTTGGAGAGCAGAGCTAAGCCTAACTGGGAAGGAGGGATGGCCAAGGAGACGTGACCCTCCTCTGCTCATTCCAGTTCATCCACTCCCTGCCAAAGAGGAAGATGCTGGCTTCCCAGCACCAGATATCTGCAGGTAAGCCACCTGTTGCCACCTCCCCTGTGATACACTTAGCACAAGGCATCAATTCAGTTCAGTCATTCAGTTGTGTCTGACTCTTTGCGATCCCATGGACTGCAGCACGCCAGGATTCCCTGTCCATCACCAACTCCCAGAGCCTACTCAAACTCATGTCCATTGCGTCAGTTATGCCATCCAACCATCTCATCCTCTATCATCCCCTTCTTCTCCCACCTTCAATCTTTCCCAGCATCAGGGTCTTTTCAAATGAATCAGTTCTTCGCATCAGGTGACCAAAGTATTGGCGTTTCAGCTTCTGCATCAGTCCTTCCAATGAATATTTAGGACTGATTTCCTTTAGGATTGACTGGCTGGATCCTTGCAGTCCAAGGGACTCAAGAGTCTTCTCCAACACCACAGTTCGAAAGCATCAATTCTTCGGCACTCAACTATTTTATGGTCCACTGTCACATCCATACATGACTACCGGAAAAGCCATAGCTTTGACTAGATGGACCTTTGTTGGCAAACTAATTTCTCTGCTTTTTAATGTGCTGTCTAGGTTGGTCATAGCTTTTCTTCCAAGGAGTAAGTGTCTTTTAATTTCACGGCTGCACTCACTACCATCTGCAGTGATTTTGGAGCCCAAAAAAGAAAGTTTGTCACTGTTTCCACTGTTTCCCCATCTATTTCCCATGAAGTGATGGGACTGGATGCCATGATCTTAGTTTTCTGAATGCTGAGTTTTAAGCCAACTTTTTCACTCTCCTCTTTCACTTTCATCCAGAGGCTCTTCAGTTCTTCACTTTCTGCCATAAGGGTGGTGTCATCTGCATATCTGAGGTTATTGATATTTCTCCCAGCAGTCTTGACTTCAGCTTGTGCCTCATCCAGCCCAGCATTTCTCGTGATGTACTCTGCATATAAGTTAAACAAGCAGGGTGACAATATACAGCCTTGACATATTCTTTTCCCAATCTGGAACTAGTCTGTTGTTCCATGTCCAGTTATAACTGCTGCTTCTTGACCTGTATACAGATTTCTCAGGGGGCAGGTCAGGTGGTCTGATATTCCCACCTCTTTAAGAAATTTCCACAGTTGAGTAGCATAGACCAAGGGGCTAGACTTCTGGGTGCTTATTAAGCCAGGGAGTGCTGAACATTCTATGACCTCGGATTGTACACTGCCATCCACCTGACTCTCTAGCAGCTCAGCCAGCTGGCCAGAGTTTCCATGCCAGGGAGCTGGGTTGGGCTCTGTGATTTCGCTACAGAGAGACACCTTACTTGGGGCCACTCAGACCACAGGCACCGATACACTGGCCTGCTGCTGCCTCTCACTGCACAGAGGTAGGCAGGGACAGGCCTATTGCACAAGGTTTGAGAAACTCCAAGGAGGTGCACGTAGCCGTGGATCAAGGGGGTGGCTTAAATCCCATATTTCTCATCCCTTGGGTGACCTTGGGTAGGCTTCCAGGCCTTGCTAAGCCTCAATGTTCACGTTGGAAAAAGGCATCAACAATACCTGTCCACAGTTTTGGTTGAATCAGGAAATTTATATAAGTATCTATCCCAGTGCCTAGCACATAGTGGGTACTCTTTAAGTTAAAGCTTTTAACTGTTTTTATTATTAAATGTCTCCAAGATTTAGGTTGACTTTATGAGCCAATCAGAGGTTGACTTTATGAGCCAATCAGAGGTTGACTTTATGAGCCAATCAGAGGTTGACACGTCTCCCCTCTGGGCTATATAAGCAACCGCTTTCCCTGCATCGGGGCCCTCGCCACTTCCTAAAAGAGCTGTAACAATAAATCGCGTGTCAGAAGAATCCTGTCTGTGGTGTTCTCCTTATCGGCGAGGCGGGCGACCACATTCAAGGTAATGTCAAACGAGGAAGCATAAAAGGCCACAGACTGAAGTGTCCTCTGGGACTAAGAATGAAGGATGGTCATTTAGTCTGGAAGTAAGAGGATGGGGATAAACAGGCACATTTTAGGTGCTGTGCTTAAACTACTCAGTGTGTGTGTGTGTGTGTGTGTGTGTGTGTGTGTGTGTGTGTGTGTGACTGAGCCAGAGGGGAGGGGACACACATGCAAGAGACTAAACTTAGTCCCCACTCTCAAGCCGTTTGCACGTTTGCACAGAACTGGAATACAAAGAAGAAAGAAAAAATGCTGAAATTGACATTCGTAAGATACAAAGTGCTGTAGGAGTACAGAGATGGGAAGGTTCACATCCCACTCAGGTGGGGGTCCTGAGTAATTTACCATGCTTCCTGGAGAAGGCACACTTTGGAGGGGTTTTGAAAACTGGATAGGATTTCAACAGGTGGAAGGCATGCGAGGGAAGGGACAAAGAATGGAACAGGGGAAAGCAGAGTGTGCTCAAAGAACCTGTGATAAGGAAAAACACCAAATATAAAAATATTCTTACTAGTTACTTCCGTGTGGTGGAGTTTTTATTTTTTATTTTTGTACCTTTCTGAATATTTTAAAGTCTTTAAGTAAGCAGGGATGATTTCTATGTTCAAGAAACGACTCGTTTTAGACTTCAGCATCAATAACAAAATTAGCAGAAAGACAACGTTTCAGAATACAGGTAAAGAACTGAGAAGTTCTGAAATTCCATGAAATATGACCGTAGACAAGGGGGCTGGTGTCTGACTGGGACCCCCAACCTCAGCAGTACTGACATTTCAGCCCGCCTCACTGGGTCCTGGACTTGTGGCATCCTGGCCCTCTGCCTTTCCTTCTGCCCCAGATACAACCACCAAAAATGTCTCCAGACATTTGCCCAATGTCCCCAAGGGGCAAAATGGCCCTGGGTGAGAGCCCCCACTCTAAGCCCTGGAATCTTGCATGTCAAGGGCGAGTCATTTTCCAGCGCTCCCCCCAGGCACAGGGAGTGGACTTTCCTTCACCGTGTGCTTCTCTCCTGAAATGCTTCCTTCTTGCATCAATACCTCTCCAGACCAGGAGGCAGAAAGCCTGAACTGAGGTCTCAAGTCTTAATACCACCTAGCTACATGAGCTTTAGTGAGGTGAGTGGCCACTGTGTGCCTCAGCTTATCTGTGAAATGGGTAGACTTGATGAGCTCTAAGATTTCAGGAACCCGTGTGCCAATGCCAACTCCCTTATTTTGTAAGGGAAGAAAATGGCATTCACACGTGTTGTTTTGCTCAAGGTCACACACCTAACCATGGGCAGAGCCATTACTAAAATGCAGCTCTCCTGATTTCTACAGGTGCCATCTTCCACCCCTATACGCCTCCTTCCGTGCCATCTATGGATTAGAAGCACTGCTTCCTTGTGCTGAAGAAGAAAACTGGAGAGTGAATGGGCTAACTAACATGTATGTGCCATTCAGTGCACAAGGCTGCAGAGAAACCTCCTCTGTAAATAACAACAGTGCCAGCGATGTGACTTTCCGAATGAGCCAGTGCCACACGCAGAAACACAGGGCTAATTGGCCTTTGCGAGGCGGTGGAGAATCTGGGGGCGAGGCATTGCGTGCTGTTCAATGGCGGGTTGCTGTGACAGAGGGCTGCAAATGCCACTCTGGGGATGTGTTAATGAAGGCTCAGCATGCACAACATGAGAGGCAATTATTCTGTTCTCCCTGGCGCTGGCTCCTCCTGGCAGAAGTGCTGCCGACCGGGTTGGAAGGAGTTCAGCGGAAAGTTCACCAAGAAAGCCAGATGGAGAAGGAACAGGACTTGCCGTCTGGACCAGCCACTGCCAAACAGATGGAGCGCTTGTCCATCTGTGTTGCCCTTCTCCTGGAGGACATGAGGAGGAGGTGGCTTGGTGGGAGGAAGACAGGAGACTCAGCTGGTGGAAAGAAAGAGCTCCAAGCTGCTTCCGGCTGTGTAGAAGCCTCCATTCCTGATAATTCTACACCTCTGGGGTTGGCCTTCTATCTTGGTCTGAGATGCTATCCAGATGGGGTGCTGGAAGCCATCCCAAGAGAAAACATGGCCAGGCAGGTGAGTCAGGAGAAGAGGGGGTGAACACAGATCAGTCTGCTGGTGGGTTGCATGACACTCAACTGCAGAGCAGACTCTGCCCCTTTCTCCCACCCTCATCCAGGGGAAGGCTGTCCAGCGAAGAGGCTCTCTGAGGTGCTGGAAGGGGGAGTTTGTCACCTTCCTCTCCTGCTTGGGACCCCAGCCGTATTAGTGGAATTGTCTGGGCAAATGTGGTCCCCACCCCGCGTGGGTGAAGTCAATTTAAAAATAACATTGAGGGCAGATGTGAAGGCCAGTTGAGCCACCAGGGCTTACAGTAAGGGAGTCCCACACCTTTCCCGGGGTGACACTGGGGGCAGGAGCAGGTTTTGGAGTCTGTAGGAGTGCAGATGAGCCCCAGGTCTCAGCAACAACCTCTCCCCACCCTGTGTGTGCATATTCAGTCTTGTCCAACTCTTTGCAACCCCAAGGACAGTAGCCCACCAGATTTCTCTGTCCATGGGATTCTCTAGGCGAGAATACTGGAGTGGATTGCCATGCACTCCACCAGGGGATCTTCTCGACCCTATTTGCTGGCGTTTCTAGGCTTGGAGGGATCATTCTCCTCCACTACGTCCCAAAGTCCACCTGCCTCTGCCTTACAGAGTCAGTAAGGCCTGCCTGCCTTGTTCTGTGTTGCTTGGCATCAGTCACATGCCTCCCTTCTCTATTTCGAAACGTGCTTCAGAAGATGGCTATACCATCTAGCAGCTCCACCCAGGAAATCACCATCACTAACTCTAGGGAAGAATCATCTCAGGCTACTGACCTGACTGGAGGAGCAGTGCAGAGGGTATGGACAGGTCAAGATGAGGTTCACAGAAAGGGAGAGAAAGAGACCTTCTAGGGACAGCGTCTCAGTGATGGAAGGGTTGGGGAAGTTGGGGGCTGAGGGGTCCTTAGGATGAGCTAGCACGGTGCTGGCAAGAACTTGAGCTGAAATAATAGAAACAACAGCCCAGGCCTCCTGAGGACTCTCCTATGGGCCTAGATAGCTCAGGCATGGAGCTGAGAGCTAACTGATTGGGCTGTAACTAACAGGCAGAGAGAGAGAGAGGACAGCTGGCAGGGGCTAAGGAGACTCCAAGGGACGCCCCTCCTCCCTGAAGCAACCGCAAACCTCCTGCAAATCACACACTGCCACCCCAGGTCTCCTCAATTCATGTCCCATGCACCCCAGCTCTCACCCTGCTCACCACTCCCCATAAGGTGAAGCATGATGACGGCGTTTCACTCTACATGCATCAGAGCCATCTGAAGAGAGGGTCAAAATCATAGCTTCTAGGCCCCTTTATTCCCCAAGGTTCTGATCCTGCAAGCCTGGGTAGGAACCAAGACTGCATTTCTATCAGGTATCCTGGGAAGTCTCCAGGCAGGTGGTTTCTGGACTCCACAGTGAGAACCCTGTTCTCAAGGCTTAAGAGCTCAGATTCTGAAGCCAGACCAGAATTCAAACCCCAGCTCTGTTGCTCACCAGCTGTAAAACCCCTGAGCCTTGGTGTCCTCACCTGTGTAATGGGAATAATAACATTATTGTCCTCTTGCTATGAGGATTAAATGAGGTGATTGATATAATTCCTGGTGGATTCCAGCTCTTCCCTGCTACACCCCCCCCCCAACACCCACAGCCCCCCAACCAAAGGTACTCAACACACAGTGACAGATGTCTGTGGCTCTGACTCAAAGCTGTCCTGTTCTTTATGGAAAATGATACCAGGGCTTTGAGGGGTGACTTGTTCCCCATTTGGAGAGCTAAGCCTCTACCATTCCAGAGGGTGGACCCCGTTTTCTCACTTCAAAGGTGAATTAAATCCTAAGTTTGGCCATTTCCACATGGGAAAGTGAAAGTGTTAGTCGCTTAGTTGTGTCCAACTTCTTGTGACCCCATGGACTGTAGCCCACCAGGCTCCTCTATCCATGGAATTCTCTAGGCAAGTTTACTGAAGTGGGTTGCCATTGGCTTACCCAGGGAATCTTCCCAACTCAGGGATTCAACCCAAGTCTCCTGCATTACAGGCAGATTCTTAACCATCTGAGCCACAAGGAAGCCCTGGTGGAGCAAGAACAAGAGAAAAAAGGCTCTCTCTTAGCACCTCCTCCCAGCGGGAGCCCTGTTGGCAAAGTCTCTTTGACAGCTTGATGACTTTTTTGGCTTTGAAAAGAAAACAGAAGTCAGCTCGTGAGTGCTCCCACCACTGCCCTCCGCGGAGCCTGCGGGAGTAGGCGGGGCCAGGCGGGAGTGGGCAGGGCCAGGCAGGAAATGAGAGGGGACTAAGGCTCTCCATTGGCAGCCAAGCCCTGGCCTTTCAGACTGCGGTCCCTTCAAATGAATGCTCCCCTCTCTCTAGGGCACAGCCCAGGCCTCGATCCACAGGGCTCCCCACTCCCGTCTGTGCTCACCTCCTCCTCTCTGGCTGCTCCTTGTCTCCATACTTCAAAAGCCTGTGTTCTGGACTTTTCTTTTCCTTTAAAGCCACCCACTCGTTGATAATCATGAACTCGGGTCCAGAAACAGCATCTCATCCACACTCCAGGGCTCCCTGGCCCTCTCCAGGGGCCAGGCCTGGCAGAGGTCCACAGACCAAGGCCCCGAGAGCTGGAAACCCTAGAAGTGGACCATTCCCTCAAGGACCAGAACATCAGGAAAGGCCACTGGACAGAGCAGGGGCCAAAGCAACCCAGGAAGTGGGGGTCAGCTTACAAAGCTGCTCAGAATTGCCGTTTGGCAGCCAGACCTGCCAGTTTAGTTCTGTTTAGTTCAGTCACTCAGTCATGTCCAACTCTTTAGACTGCAGCATGCCAGGCTTCCCTGTGCATCACCAACTCTAAAAGCTTACTCAAACTCATGTCCATTGGGAGAAGGCAATGGCAACCCACTCTAGTACTCTTGCCTGGCAAATCCCATGGGCAGAGGAGCTTGGTAGGCTGCAGTCCATGCGGTCACTAAGAGTCGGACACGACTGAGCGACTTCACTTTCACTTTTCACTTTCATGCATTGGAGAAGGAAATGGCAACCCACTCCAGTGTTCTTGCCTGGAGAATCCCAGGTACGGGGGAGCCTGGTGGGCTTCCGTCTATGGGGTCGCACAGAGTCGGACACGACTGAAGCGACTTAGCAGCAGCAGCAGCAGCAGCAGCATGTCCATTGAGTCGGTGATGCCATCCAACCATCTTATCCTCTGTCGTCCTCTTCTCCTCCCACCTTCAATCTTTCCCAGCATCAGGGTCTTTTCAAATGAGTCAGTTCTTCACATCAGGTGTCCAGACCCGCCAAGTTTTCTCAAAAGCCTCCCCCAGATTTCTCCCCTGGATCCATCCAGTTGAGTCTGAACTGTAAGACCTAGACACAGTTACAGAAGGTGACAACCCCAGGGCTTAAAAGCAACCATCCCATCTGATGCCTGAAACTGTACGGCTGGAGCTCTTCACATCTCAGAGGCTTTGGACGTCATTTACCTCCACATAATAACACTGTAAACTCTTACTAGTGTGTGTGCTGACACCTGTATGCCTTGCATACAATAAGCACTTAATAGTCGATAGTTAATAGCAGAAGCAGTGAGAGGTAGTTATCACAATGGTCCTTCACCCTTTAGTATCATTGAATTTCCATTTTATATGCACACACATAATGGTGAGGGGAGTTGATGCTCGAAACTTCTGTTGGTATGAGAACCCTGATTCTGTCATGGTCTCCACAGCCCATGGACCCTGAAGAATGCTATGTGTGAACACCAGCTGAACTGCAGCTACACATACGGGGCAGAGAGGTTCTGTCCAGATTCTGTGTCCTGCTTACATGTCCCAGCTCCTGCCAGGAGCTGATGTCACACTCTATCTGCAAAGCTGGAAGAGAAACCACAGAGTGGGGCCTCCCATGGGCAGTGTGGCCGGTGGTTAAGAGCACAGGCCCTGGGGTCAGGTTTCAACTCTACCACTTAGCTGTGGTGTGACCTTGGGCAAGTTCCTTACCATCTCAGAGCCTCAGCTTTCTCTTCTGTCAACTGGGCACTCGGGCTGGGCTGTGTCGGAATTCAGCCCAGGCCTGCCTGGGAAGTGCTTTACTCAGACCTGATATGATGGAAGGAAAAATCACATAGTTCGAAACTTCCCCATCTGCCTCCTGTCTCCAGTTCAATGTTCATTCAAGATATTTTACTTATTCCTTTATGAGAAGAGAGGGGAGAACACTTCTAAAAGATATTTGGGAAAAGAGACTTGATTTCTCAGCATTTCATGGAGACACTGAGAAGCTCCTGGGGGCAGGAAGAGCGGGCCTTTGCCCTGCAGGAAGCATGAGAGTGTTTCTCTTTTGAAGGCTGCCCATGGTGTTTGCTTGTCCTGGAAGGCCCCAGGGAAGGGGCCTGAAGCAGTTTCCAGGAGAATCCAAGCCCATGTCATCAATGGTCCTGCCAGGCTGCAAGCTCCTCCTGACCCTAGGCTGACTCACGTCCCCAGCAGGAGCTATGCCCTGGAGATTGCTGTCCTTTCAGAGAAAACCCCCTCCTGGGGATGGGAAAGGGGAAACAGAAACTCCCTGACCTTTACCTAGAAACTCCCTGTCTATTGCATCGTTAGTTATTTAAGGTCTCTCTTCCCTCTGGGCTCCTGGGGTTCCCCTTGCTCAGCCGTTAGTGCTTAGGACAGTGGGCCTTGCAGTAAGTACATGTTGAAAAAAAGTAGATGAACTGATGGATCCATACCTGAATGGATGAAGGAAGAATTACAGTGCTGCCCTTGCCCTGAACAGCTCACAGGCCAGGTGACAGGTCAAGATACACCCAAAACAATTTGCAAGTGAGAAAACAATCTTTGCTTAGGCGTCAAATGGAGGATGTCATTAGAGTTCAGTGCTTTGGCGAGGCCAATGAGAATGAGCCTCAAAGACCTCCGGCTACAGGGGTATACTTAGCTGCGGGCTTCAGCGACTGTGTGCTGAAATGCATGGCTCCTGTTGAGAGGGTAACAGGCAGGAAGGCCAGGGGTCTCCAAACAGAGGAAATATCAGACATCAGAGGCTGCAAATAAATGTCAGACATTTTTTATCTCTCCCTTAGACGGCAGGAGGAAACAAACTACAAGTGTTAGATTTTTTTCCCTTCTCCACACAAAATTAAAAGGCGGTTTCTCTATGGAAATGTTTTTCTTAAGCTATGTTAGTGAAACTATGTATTTGCTTTGGAATTTGCCTTTCTTCAAAATGGTTCCACCTAAGACTACTTTTTTTCTTTTCTCAAACCTTGGGCTGGTAATAACTCAACAAACTAGTATTCATATAAATTGCTTTATGGCTGGAGATGACACACCCATGCCATCCTATCTCAAAAATGCATATTGTGGGAGAGGGGCCTGGTGAAACTCCGTCAGCCTTGAGGTGTCTCTCTCATCTGATTAATAGCTTTCTAACAGACATAAAACAGCTTGCTAAAGACTAACAAGGGGACACTGGCCCCCTTCTGATGTCTATGTCAGAAGCTTTCTCTGTCCCTTTTTATACTTTAATAAAACTCTGCTATACAAAAGCTCTTGAGTGATCAAGCCTGGTCCCTGGTCCTGAAGTCAAATCTTCTTCAGAGATCACGAATCCGACACTATTCACCAAAAGCTATCACTGTGGGCTGCACTCAGCCAGTGATGGGGCATCAGGGATGCTGTGCAAACCGTTCCTGGGAGACAACAGACTCCTGTGCCTGCCGCTTTTGGCTGAGCAACCCCGACAGCCTTGCCAGGCTTTCCTTAAACAGTCGGAGTTGTTTTCGCCCCATCTCCCTTCCCTCTATCCTTCACTTGGAGTAAGACTTGCATCGAGGTTGGACTGACTGCTGTTCAAACAAAAGAAAGAGCAGACCCCTCCCTCCTTCATAGCACCAGAATGCCTTGCGCTTGCCTGTGTTCTTGAAGCCATCACATTTGACTGCTACAGAAATAGTTACTTGTTTATCTCTGCTTGCTTCTTGAAGGCAAGAAGGTCTTATTCTGGAGCCCCAAAGACCCGGTTAATAGTTGGTGTGTCTGGGGGTGGGCTCCGGGGTGGGGCGAGAGGGAGGCTCAACGAGGGGGCGGGGGGGGGTATGTGTACACTCACAGCTGATGCATCTTGTTGTACAGCAGAAACTAACACAACCTTGTAAAACAATTCTTCTCCAGTTAAAAATTTAAAAAATAAAATCATAAAGCCCCTAAATGATAGTTGGCATTCAAAGAAGAAATTGATAGAATGAACACCCACTGCTGAGGAAGAGGCAGGTCACGAGGCAACAACTCGATTAGTTGTAACAACTGAGAGGCAGTTCCTGGTTAAGGGTGGGGACAAGGATTTGCAGTTTGTAAAGTGCTCAGAGGAAGATCTGGCTGCATCCGGGCACCATGGCCAGCTCCTTTCTTACCAGCTAACATTTTATGGACTCACTAGAAACTTTTACCTGAGGGTATCTCATATCATCACATACATGATTTTATGGGTGTCTTTCAAGTCCACGGCATAAAGATGTTAGTGATTTTTTCCCAATTTTACGGCCTGTGGTTTTAGGCTGCCCTCATCCACCTGCACTTCCGGTGGTGATGGCATCTTGGTTTTGCTTTGAGGAATACCGCCTCTCCATGGAATTGTCTTGTAGGACTGTTTACCAAAGTGCCCCACCCTTTCCTGGACAAATGATATTCATATAATTTGAAAAGGCCATCCTGATACTCTTCCTAACATTTGACACTTGCATGAAGAGACACCATAATTAAAAGCAGGTGGAGCTAACTATAGGAACCAGAAATTCCACTGCCTCCCTTGTGTCTGATCCCTGGAGATCACACAGGGATCTTCTGTCCCTTTAGCCAGTAGAACCTAGTTTCAGAAGATGCTCTAAGCTAAGAGTAGGTAATGGGGTGGACAACAGGGAGGAGACCCCTTAGCCTCATAGAGGGACAGCCAGGAGACCAGTACTCTCAGCTGTAGACCCCAGCCCTGGCAGGGTCACTTGGTTTCTGCACTCTTAACGTCTGGGTCATTCCAATTTACTCAGCACTTGCCAAGAACAGTAAGACGAGCAGAACATGGCTCCACCCTCCCAGGGGTCTGCAGGGCTATCCTTGGGGCCCATCCTACACCCCTCGAGCCCTCTCTGCTTTCAGCCATGGCTGCATTGGGCAGTACCCAGCAAACCCAATCGCATCCCAGCTTACCTCCCTGGTGCCTGCGCCAGGGCTCTCTGCCACCTGCAGGTACCTGCTGGGTCTGCAAGAGGGTGTAGGCCTGCAGCGTGCAGGGGGTCATTCCCCCAGAGCAACTAACTGCCAGCGGGGGGCAAAGCCAGTGGGTGAACACAGGGCCTCCTTCCCTAGGACAGACAGGCCTTCTGAAGACTTCTTGCGTGCTTCTAGGGAGCTGAACCACCAGTTCCTACAGAGGATCATCTTGATCACTCACCCTTCCCTTGTTGCCTGCAGCATCACGTTTGGCATAAATTACCTGTGCCCAAGTCCTTATTCAGGCCCCATTTGGGGGGAATCTAAGGTAGTCTCCTTGTGCATTATCCAAGTGATAAGTCCTGAAATCAATATAGATATAGGGTGCAGGGGAGCACGAGGAGGAAGCACCAGCCACCAAGGGATAGGAAAGGCCCCCAGAGGTGGTGATGTCTGATCTGAGTCTTGAGGAAGTGTTGGTCAGCAGGCAATGGCTAGAAGGCTTTATTCCAGACAGGGGGCAGCCCACACAGAGACCCAGAAGTGAGAGAGGACCTGAGAAACCTTGGACAATTTCAACCTGCTGGAGTCCAAGGTGCCAGTGAGGGTGGGGCTGGAACCAGGACGGCCTATGGTGGTGATAGACCAGCAGTGCTCGTGCAGCGGCCATGGGGACGTGAGGGCCTGCAGCCAGGTCCTTCCAGTCCACCGGGGCCCCTGGAGCTGGCAGGAGGAGGTGTTTCATCGATGTGTTTGGAAGGACAGGGAGGAGAAGCAGACACCAATGAAATGGGGCTGGCAGTTGGGCATACCCTGAATCCTGTAGTCGAGACACAGGACAGCCTTCCTACTTCCACGAGCAATGAGGAGGGCATGACTTGAACCCCCAAGGCAGCTTCATTCTGCAAACCTCTCCTGGGTAATCTTCACAAGGTCCTCTTGTCCACCAACCCCCAGTGGCCCAGGTCTCTTCCTTCACTCCCTCCCCAGCCACATGGGCCCAGCTGGCCACCCTCCCCGACCTGCACCTGCCAACTCACCACTGCAGAAGGTTTCTTGGAAAGCAGCCCTTCCCTCAAAGAGAACAGTCTCCAGTGCCCTTCTTCCTCAAAGGACATCTGGCTTGATGCATAGCCCCATTTCACTGATGTTTGTTTTTAAGAGAGCACCCATCTATCTATCTAAAAACCGTGTAGCGTTTTAGATGGCCTTTTTGTATTTTTATAAGAAACTGCTTAAAAGATGCTCAACATCCGATGATTATCAGGGAAATGCAAATCAAAACCGCAGTGAGATATCACCTCACACCTCTCAGGATGTTTGTCATTAAGAAGAACACAAGTACCAAATGCTGGAGAGGATGTGGAGAAAAGGAAACCAATGTTAGTGGGGATGCAAATTGATGCAGTCACTGTAGAAAACCATATGGAGGATTCTCAGAAGACTAAAAATAGAACTACCATATGACCCAGCAAGTTAACTCCTGGTTACATATTTTAAAAAAGAAACAAACGCTGATTCAAAAAGATACATGCACCTCAGTGTTCATAGCATCATTATTTATAATTGCCAGGATATGGAAGCAACCTAAGCGCTCATGAACAGATGAATGAATAAAGATGTGGTGTGTGTATACCACGGAATACTACTCCACCATAAAAAAAAAACTTGCCATTGACAGCAACATGGATGGATTTGGAGGGCATTATGCTAATTTGAAACAAGTCAGAGAAAGACAAATGTATGATATCACTGACATGTGGAGTCTAAAAAATATAACAACCTGACTTCACTTTCACTTTTCACTTTCAGGCATTGGAAAAGGAAATGGAAACCCACTCCAGTGTTCTTGCCTGGAGAATCCCAGGGATGGGGGAGCCTGGTGGGCTGCCATTTATGGGGTCTCACAGAGTCAGACACGACTGACGTGTCTGTTATATTCACTTAGCAGCAGCAGTGACTGTAACAAAAAAGATGCAGGCTCAGGAATATGGAGGACAAGCTAGTGATAACCAGTGGTGGTGGGAGAGGCAACAGAGGATTAAAATTAGGGATGGGCCAATAAAAGGTATAAACTATTAGGTATAAAATAATCCTCAAGCATGGATTTTCCGGCAATCCAGTGGTTAGCACTCATGCTTCCACAGCAGGGAGCATGAACTGCATCCCTGGTTGGGAACTAAGATCCCACGAGCCAAGAGACATGGCCAAAAAAAAAAAAAAGAAAAGAAAAGAAATCTACAAGGATATATTGTACACAGGGAATATAGCCAATATTTTAAAATGACTGTAAATGGAGTACAACCTTTAAGAAGTGGGACTCACTATATTGTACACCTGTAACTTATGTAATATTGTGTAGCGGTTGTAGTTCAGTTAAAAAAAAGAAGCTGTTTTATGGGGCAGGAAGCATGGCCAGGGGCTTTGCTGTCTGAAGAGGTCACCTGGCTTGACCTTTCATGGGCAGAGAGGGATCTGCTATGGAGTTCAGGAAGGGCTGAGAGAGCTCCAGGCCTGTGCTTCCCACCACGTCAGCCTAGAGCTGGGACACAGGATCTTCAGTTGTGGGGAGTGGTCACGTAGGCCCGCCTCCAGGTTCCATGGGAGCTGGTGTTACCTCCACTCTAGACCCCACAGGCTGCCTGTGGCTCGAGGGGCCCCACCTGACAGATCTGCACACGCCTCCTTGGAGCAAAAGCACAGATACCCCAGTGAAGCTGCTCCACCTTCACTGGCCTCCCTGGTGACTCACATGGTAAAGAATCTGCTGCAGCGCAGGAGACCTGGGTTTGATCCCTGGGCCAGGAAGATCCCCTGAAGAAGAGAATGCTACCCTCTCCAGTATCCTTGCCTGGAGAATTCCATGGGCAGGGGAGCCTGGCGGGCTACAGTCCATGGGGTCTTAAAGAGTCGGACACAACCAAGCCCTAACACCTTCTCTTTCCTTCTCCTTTCTCCAGGCCCTGCACTAAGCATTCTACATGTGTTAGATCATTTCATCCTTATAACACTGTATGTTACCATTATTTTCCTCCTTTTGCAAATGAGGAAGCTGAGGCACAAAGGGGTTAAGTAGACAGCTCAAGATCACACAGCTAGCAAGTGGTGGAAAGGGATCCTTGGGTCCCATGAACCCAGAACAGCTAGTTGGACGTTCCCATAATTGGTGGTTCTACAACTTGTGTGGAGGGGGGAAGAAAGGGTGGGGGGAGGGAGGGAGGAGGCACACGTGAGTGAAGCTGGTCGAGGGAAAATGGAGAGGGTAGCCATTCCCTTCTCTAGGGGATCTGTCTGACCCGGGGATGGAACATGGGTCTCCTGCATTGCGGGCAGATTCTTTACCATCGGAGTCAGCAGGGAAGCCCATAGTCTGCCAACACCAGGGCCTCCACTGCGCACTTAGTGTCTTTTGGGCCAAGGGCTTTACCTGTACTTTCTCACCAACACCTTGGTGAGGTGGGTAACACTGATGCCATCGTTAGGGGAGATCCTTCCTCTTTCCTCCCCGCCATTCCTTCCTTTCTTCGTTCTTCACTCCTTGAGTTCTCGAAGGGCAGTAGTCCCCAGACTGTGGTCCAGATTCCCAGCAAGAATGACCCTGCTCTGTTCTGAGTCCACTCTAAAGAGATTTCTTGCCAGCTGTGCTCCAGGGAAACCTTAGGTGCCGAGCAGCCCCTCCTCCATACACACGCCTCCCTCTTTCTGGGCCAGCTGCCCTCCCAGCCCCCACAGCACCTGGCGGCTTCCCTGGTTCCTCCCAGGCCAGTGCTCAAGCCTGTGCACTGCTCACCCATCACCCCTATCAGCTCGTACTCCACCTGCCAGGCCTGCCTACCAGTGGGGGCAGGCCCACAGCCCTCCCTTCCCCAAGCTAGCTAAACAGTTGAGAGCAGCTGGGAAGTTACTGAGTGGCAGCTCAGCCTCACCTCCAGCACATATCCTTTGGGGCGCATGCTCTGTTCAGGCTTTGTTCAAGGTCTTGGCCAAGAAACCCCACTGTCTTAACAACACTACGGCCCCCATCTCTGCCCTCCTCCTCAGGGCTCGGTTCCTGGGTACCCATCCAGGAAGTTTGCCCTTCCTTTCCGGGCAACCTGGCCTTGGCCAGGGAGCATCCCACAGTGTGATTTCCGTCCAGCTCTGTCCCATGACTGCTGCGCCATGGCAACGCCCCCCCGCTGCACCCCTCCTGGGGTGGCCCTGGCGCCACCTCAAGGCCACTTCCTTGCTGACCTTCCTACTCCTGGGATCAGTCATTCCCACTCTGTCTGGGGCCCGGCCGGCCCCTTCTGTCCCTTCCTCCCTCTCTGCTCTGTCCCTCCCACTCTCCGGAAGGAAAGAAGGTCTGTCACCAAGCTCCACAACTGATTAATAGTGCAGCTCTCACTGATAACTCCACCCCGAGGGCTGCAGCCCAGAGCTTTGAGTAAACAGAGTGATTTTCCTTAAATAAACATCCTCCCCACAAAGCAAAGCTGGTGACCAGGTCAGCTGACCCCACCACTGGTTTCACCTCTGCGTCCTGATTCCCTCTGCTTTCTCCCACCGGCCTTGGGGATGGATTCCCAGTGGGCCCCGGGCCCACCCTCAGCTTTAGCTACAACCTGCTAGACCCTCTTTTGCACCTGAGGAAGCTCCCCCTCCCCAAGTCCGCACCTCCACCTGCTGCCTGCAAATCCTAGCTGTCAGTTCCATAGGCTGACAGCTCCTGTCCCTGCAAATGCTGA
>SJYC01027707.1:0-17008 GCA_006408675.1 Madoqua kirkii | reverse complement strand
TACAATACGTGGCCTTTTGTGTCTAGCTTCTTTTACTTAGCATAATGTTTTCAAGATTTGTCCACATTGTAGCATATATCCAGTCATTCGTTTTTTTAAGCTAACAGTTTATTTTATTGTTTGACCAAGCTATTTTCCTGAATAAGATAGTTATTACACAATAGGAAAACAGTAGCTTCTTATGGAAAATGAATTAGTCTAGATTTATTTAGCAAGTCACATGTATATACCTGTCTCTTATACACATCTTCAGTTGTGGGGAGTGGTCACGTAGGCCCGCCTCCAGGTTCCATGGGAGCTGGTGTTACCTCCACTCTAGACCCCACAGGCTGCCTGTGGCTCGAGGGGCCCCACCTGACAGATCTGCACACGCCTCCTTGGAGCAAAAGCACAGATACCCCAGTGAAGCTGCTCCACCTTCACTGGCCTCCCTGGTGACTCACATGGTAAAGAATCTGCTGCAGCGCAGGAGACCTGGGTTTGATCCCTGGGCCAGGAAGATCCCCTGAAGAAGAGAATGCTACCCTCTCCAGTATCCTTGCCTGGAGAATTCCATGGGCAGGGGAGCCTGGCGGGCTACAGTCCATGGGGTCTTAAAGAGTCGGACACAACCAAGCCCTAACACCTTCTCTTTCCTTCTCCTTTCTCCAGGCCCTGCACTAAGCATTCTACATGTGTTAGATCATTTCATCCTTATAACACTGTATGTTACCATTATTTTCCTCCTTTTGCAAATGAGGAAGCTGAGGCACAAAGGGGTTAAGTAGACAGCTCAAGATCACACAGCTAGCAAGTGGTGGAAAGGGATCCTTGGGTCCCATGAACCCAGAACAGCTAGTTGGACGTTCCCATAATTGGTGGTTCTACAACTTGTGTGGAGGGGGGAAGAAAGGGTGGGGGGAGGGAGGGAGGAGGCACACGTGAGTGAAGCTGGTCGAGGGAAAATGGAGAGGGTAGCCATTCCCTTCTCTAGGGGATCTGTCTGACCCGGGGATGGAACATGGGTCTCCTGCATTGCGGGCAGATTCTTTACCATCGGAGTCAGCAGGGAAGCCCATAGTCTGCCAACACCAGGGCCTCCACTGCGCACTTAGTGTCTTTTGGGCCAAGGGCTTTACTGTACTTTCTCACCAACACCTTGGTGAGGTGGGTAACACTGATGCCATCGTTAGGGGAGATCCTTCCTCTTTCCTCCCCGCCATTCCTTCCTTTCTTCGTTCTTCACTCCTTGAGTTCTCGAAGGGCAGTAGTCCCCAGACTGTGGTCCAGATTCCCAGCAAGAATGACCCTGCTCTGTTCTGAGTCCACTCTAAAGAGATTTCTTGCCAGCTGTGCTCCAGGGAAACCTTAGGTGCCGAGCAGCCCCTCCTCCATACACACGCCTCCCTCTTTCTGGGCCAGCTGCCCTCCCAGCCCCCACAGCACCTGGCGGCTTCCCTGGTTCCTCCCAGGCCAGTGCTCAAGCCTGTGCACTGCTCACCCATCACCCCTATCAGCTCGTACTCCACCTGCCAGGCCTGCCTACCAGTGGGGGCAGGCCCACAGCCCTCCCTTCCCCAAGCTAGCTAAACAGTTGAGAGCAGCTGGGAAGTTACTGAGTGGCAGCTCAGCCTCACCTCCAGCACATATCCTTTGGGGCGCATGCTCTGTTCAGGCTTTGTTCAAGGTCTTGGCCAAGAAACCCCACTGTCTTAACAACACTACGGCCCCCATCTCTGCCCTCCTCCTCAGGGCTCGGTTCCTGGGTACCCATCCAGGAAGTTTGCCCTTCCTTTCCGGGCAACCTGGCCTTGGCCAGGGAGCATCCCACAGTGTGATTTCCGTCCAGCTCTGTCCCATGACTGCTGCGCCATGGCAACGCCCCCCCGCTGCACCCCTCCTGGGGTGGCCCTGGCGCCACCTCAAGGCCACTTCCTTGCTGACCTTCCTACTCCTGGGATCAGTCATTCCCACTCTGTCTGGGGCCCGGCCGGCCCCTTCTGTCCCTTCCTCCCTCTCTGCTCTGTCCCTCCCACTCTCCGGAAGGAAAGAAGGTCTGTCACCAAGCTCCACAACTGATTAATAGTGCAGCTCTCACTGATAACTCCACCCCGAGGGCTGCAGCCCAGAGCTTTGAGTAAACAGAGTGATTTTCCTTAATAAACATCCTCCCCACAAAGCAAAGCTGGTGACCAGGTCAGCTGACCCCACCACTGGTTTCACCTCTGCGTCCTGATTCCCTCTGCTTTCTCCCACCGGCCTTGGGGATGGATTCCCAGTGGGCCCCGGGCCCACCCTCAGCTTTAGCTACAACCTGCTAGACCCTCTTTTGCACCTGAGGAAGCTCCCCCTCCCCAAGTCCGCACCCCCACCTGCTGCCTGCAAATCCTAGCTGTCAGTTCCATAGGCTGACAGCTCCTGTCCCTGCAAATGCTGACCCTTTAAATGGCTCCCAACCACCCAACCCATCAGGGGACAGCGGAACCCAGACCAGCCTCCTGCTCGGTGTGCTTCCACTTTGCTCTGCTCTTCCTGGCTGTCCTCTTAGCTCTCTTGGCCTTGGGAGGCCAAACAGTCCTGCTTCTCATCTCCCGCTCTGTCCCACCCTTACCTGGTCTCTAGAACGTGTCTGGACCCACCTTCCTGCCTCCACTTCCATGGCCCTGGTTTTGCAGCCTCACCTTCAAATTCATGCCCTGCTTCAGGGCTGGGTGGAAGCCTGGGCCCCCCACCCCCTCCCCGCACACTCTGCAGGATTGAAGGCCTCGGGGATAGGGACTTGCAGAGCACGGGGTGCGGGGGGCGGGGAGGGGAGGGGTATGGGTCCTGTGCCAACTAGTGAAAGACCTGTGATTGAGGGTCACACAGTGAAGGGTGGAGCGACCTCAGACTGAGCTCCTCACAGGGACACTTCTCCCTGTGGTTTTACTGAGTCTATCTCATCAGATGCTGTGGTTGCTTTAAAAGCTACATATTTTGAAACATATATATATTTTCCTCTATGTAGTATCTCCTTTTCCTTTCTCTTATTCAAGGGGGAGTAGTTTGACAGTAATGCTGGATCTTTGTTCAAAACCCGAGGACTGTTTAGGAAGTTTGCAGAGGAGATAAATGGAGAAGACTGACAAGAATGGACAGAGGTCCTAGGGGAGCAGACAAGAGCAGGTTTCCCTACATCACCTCTCTGGGGCCTGGAAAACAATTCTTCTTGTGGGAGACAGGAAGGCCGCCAGCAGCAGGAGCTCCGCCTCCTGGTAGGGGGTATGGAAACAGCAAGACCCTGGAGAGGAGTCCCCTGACACTCAGCCCCTCTTCCCAGTGCATCAGGCTTGTGGAACCATCTGCTCTGGGTTTCTTACCTTGACCAAGACTCCTATTTAGCATGGAGGCAAGGAAGTCAAAGATAGGGACAGTGGCATCTCCGGGCTAAGCCATGGAGACTGGTGGCTGATCCCATGTCTTGGCACAGAATAGGATCTTGAACATCTCACAAACCTAGAAACACTGAAAATGATGGGGATGAAATTTTCTGCAGTCTGGAGGAATGGGGCTCGGAGTCAGAAATGAATTCCTCTTCTAAAAAAAATGACTTCTAAGTTTGTACACCAAGGTTTACGCCCATAATGACTAGAAGACTTGAAGGAAGCAGAGTAACCCACACTGTTTACTGTTTTCATGCTGGGCCTTTGCACGTGCTGTTCTCTGCCTGAAAAGACCTTCCTTTCCACTTAGTCTGTTTGATGAACCTCAGTGGTCCTTTGAAACCAGGCTGAGATGTTACTTTTACCCTGGGAAACCTCCCCACAAAGCTGTAACTATTCAAGGGGGGTGTGTGTGTATGTGTGTGTTCGCGCGCACTCAGTTGCTCAGTCATGTCTGACTCTTTTGCAACTCCATGAACTGCAGCCCACCAGGCTTCCCTGTCCATAGATTTTCCAAGCAAACATACTGGGGCGGTTTGCCATGCCCTCCTACAGGGAATCTTCCTGACCCAGGGACTGAACCTACATGTCCTGCGTCTTGCACTGGCAGGCAGACTCTTTACCACTGAGCCACCTTAAGTGAAATCACTCAGTCATGTCCAACTCTTTGCAACTCCATGGACTGTAGCCTACCAGGCTCCTCTGTCCATGGGATGTTCCAGACAAGAGTACTGGAGTGGGTTGCCATTTCCTTCTCCAGGGGATCTTCTTGACCCAGGGATCGAACTCAGGTTTCCCGCATTGTAGGCAGACATATTACCGTCTGAGCCACCTGGGAAGCCCTTATAACTATCCTTATCCTTACCCTTTCTGTGGGTTACTTACCTTCATCCTGTTGTATATTTCTCTTTATTTCTTTTTATTGAGATATAATTCACATACCGTAACATTCTTTTAAAATGTACAATTTAGTGTTTTTAGCATATTTGCAAAACTGTACAACCGTCACTATTAAGTCTAGAACATTTTCATCATCCCCCAAATAAACTCCACACCCGCTAGCAAGCGCTTTCCTTTCCCTTCTGACCCCAGTCCCTGGCAAGCATTAATCTACCTCCTCTCCCTGTGGACTCACCTCTTCTGGACATTACATACAAATGAAATCTTACAATACGTGGCCTTTTGTGTCTAGCTTCTTTTACTTAGCATAATGTTTTCAAGATTTGTCCACATTGTAGCATATATCCAGTCATTCGTTTTTTTAAGCTAACAGTTTATTTTATTGTTTGACCAAGCTATTTTCCTGAATAAGATAGTTATTACACAATAGGAAAACAGTAGCTTCTTATGGAAAATGAATTAGTCTAGATTTATTTAGCAAGTCACATGTATATACTAAACAAATTAAATATTGAATTTAAATAAATGTTATACCCATCTCACACTTTTTCCATCCATTCTTACTGAGATGATTCAATCAGTTTCCATATAATTTTTTTGCACTGCGTGTAAAGATTGGTAAAAGTATAATTATTACGATTTTAATTCACAGAAAATATTTAGAATGTCTATAATAAGAGACCAGAATCTGTTTCAAATATGTGCTCTTGTTTTTGTAAATATTAGTTCACCATCACATTTCCCCACGTGTTTCTGTGCTCACCTTTTCTTAGTAGGGCAGGAGATGATAGAAGAAGGACAAAAACACTTCAGATTTTTTTTTTTAAGACTGCGTTTCTTGGACTAATAAAATGGATGATTTCTATGGTCATAAGAGAAATAGGACGAATAATAAATTCTCAGCTTACTTATCAACCTCACCTAACACCAGCAGGGTGAAGGGTTCTCACCTTTTCTTAGTAGGGCAGGAGATGATAGAAGAAGGACAAAAACACTTCAGATTTTTTTTTTTAAGACTGCGTTTCTTGGACTAATAAAATGGATGATTTCTATGGTCATAAGAGAAATAGGACGAATAATAAATTCTCAGCTTACTTATCAACCTCACCTAACACCAGCAGGATGAAGGGTCTATATGAAAGATTCAATTAAAAAAAAATAAAATGTCATCTTCCTAGGTAATCCTCTAGTAGACCCAGTGCTCTTATTTATTTACCTGTGTGGGTTATTTTTTCTTTTAAATTAACTGGAAGTATATAAAAAAGAATCCAATGGAAACATGATATGTGTTAAAAATAAATATTGGATAAACAGAAATTCAGTGGCAGTTCTGCTGTTCAGACTCTGTGCTTCCAGTACAGGAGGCGTGAGGCCCATCCCTGGCTGGGGAACTAGGATCCTGCATGCCCCAGAGTGTGGCCGAAAACAAGAGCTCAAAGCAAGCAAAAATTAAATTGGATAAACAGATTTTAAAATTAATTAAGAACAGATTAAAAATTAAATAGTAAATCCCATTTTTATGGAGGAAAAGAGAAAACATGTTCAATTTAAAATCTTGGGGTTTGTTTCTTTTCAGAAATTTCCCTTGTTCTTAATGTTCATTTCAAACTTTTATAATTTTTATTTTTAAGATATTAATTGCTTGACATTCCCTCACATGGAAAAAAGATGAAAACTTACTACACTGAAATAGCTTCACTGCTATCGGTTGAGTGCAGTCCATTCATTTTTATGGGTGAATAATATTCTATTGTATGAATATACCATGCTTTACTTATTCATTTATCATTCAATCAATGTTTGGGTTGTTTTCAGTTTGGAGCTATTCTAGACAATGCTGCTAGGAGCGTTGTGTACAAGATTTTGTGTGAACATATGTTTTCAGTTCTTTGGGGTATATACCTAAGAGTGGAATTGCTGGATTATATGATAATTCTATGCTTAACATTTTGAGAAACTGCCAAACTCTTCCAAAGTGCATTTTGCATTCCCACCAACAGTGTACGAGGGTTCTAATTTCTTTACACGTTCCCAGCACTTGTTATTATCTGCCTTTTAGATTATAGTCATCCTATGTGAAATGGTATCTCATTGTAGTTTTGATTTGCATTTCTCTAATAACTAATGGTATTAAACATG
This sequence comes from Madoqua kirkii, assembly GCA_006408675.1. Taxonomy (NCBI): domain Eukaryota; kingdom Metazoa; phylum Chordata; class Mammalia; order Artiodactyla; family Bovidae; genus Madoqua; species Madoqua kirkii. Next base: position 10,568 of record SJYC01027707.1, on the reverse strand, counting down.
TTTTTTGTGTTTATAGGCCATTTATAGATCTTTGGAGAAATGTCTATTCAAGTCCTTTGCTTATTTTTTTTTTTTTTTTGGTTATTGTCTTTTTGAGTTGTACATGTACACACTTCTACCAGTACATTTACCATGATGTTCTCTAATTTATGTTTTATGTGTCTGAATCTCCTACTAGACTGTGCCAAACGTGGGCAGGGCCTGGGTCTGATTCAAATGTGTGCCCTCCTCACGGGTACGGTGCAGGGCATATGAGATGCATTCTCAGTAAAGGCTTCAGAACTGGTGACCTGAGCTCTTTAGGGAGTTGTCGTGGTCTCATCCAAGGAGGTTCTTCCTTCGCAAAGTACTTACATTTCTAGGTGGAGGCTCATGGTGGGTCTGGGGTCCTTTTTTGGAAAGGAAGGTAGAACTGAGTGGTCTGAGTTTTGGGGTACACTACCACCCTGCCTAGGAAGGGCCCACCCAACATTTAGCCTTCCATCTGCCTGTTTCCTTTGGTAGAGGTGATAGGGAGGAGAAACGTTTGCGTTTAAGACAAGATTAATGCAAATGAGGTTGAATTTTAAATAAAGGAGGAAAATCTCCATCTCTGTTTGTGACACAGAGATCCCAAGATATACTGGTCTTTCAGCCACAACTTCTGAGTATGTAAATCCTGCCGGATTGGTCAGTGTGCTGGGGACCTTCTGACTACTGCCCTCCCCTCCCCATCCACTTTCTAACCCTCCTCTGGCCCTGAAGCTGACCTCTACGGACCATAGCAGGGGCTCTCTTGCTCCCTGGCTTCCAGCTTTGTTTAGTGGAACGCTGACTGGAGATTGGATGGAAGGAGGAAAAGAGGCATGAGTAAGTTGGGAATATTTATTCCGTCCTTGGAGGGTCGCTGCCTATGTCCCTTCATTGAAGACCACAACTCCTGCCAGGGGGTGACCCTCTACATAGCCTCTGGGCTCCGGTGCCCATAACCATCCTCTCCCATCTGTGCTAGCTCCAGCCGGGGGTACCGTGATCCCGTTTGCTGCTCTCTTAACTCTGCTCACACCTTTGCATAGGGTCCCTTTATTCATCCTCCTTAATAACCCAACTTGAGTGTGCCATTTCCTACTGGGGCCTGGCTGGGACAGCTGGAGAATATCAAGTGCAATGGCCACGAGGCAAGGTTTTGACCTCAGGCTGCCATACCTTAGCTGCATTACTGTGGGTAAGTTACTTCAGATCCTCCACTTTCTGTCCCTTCTTCTTGGAGTTGATGTGAGTAGGAAGTGAGGCAGTGGTTATTCAGACAGTGCCCAGTGCAGACAAAGGCCCCCAGCAACAGAAGATGCTGTTGTTGGGAAGACCAGAACTTTGGGTATCACACAGGGAACTGATGATTTTCCTTGCCTGCTTGACCCCGTTTGATTTGGGATCGACAGCTGAAGAGCAAGTGACCGAAACAGGAGTAAAAGAAATGTTTAATCAGCGGCTATTCGGGTCAGGAGCTAGCCGTTGGACCCAGAAGTCTAAGAGAAGGCCTTGCTCTGAGGGAGCTGACTGTAGAGAGAAGTCGAGTCAGAGCCCCAGGGAACCAGGAGACAAGAGGTCCACTGAACCTGGATGACGACAGTCTCGGCCCCTCGGGCACTTGAACCATCTGCCACATGTCCGGGGCTGGGATTAATTCCGTGTAGTTCTGGGGGCAGAGCTGGTATCAGGAAGCAAATGTTTCTTCCAGTTCTAGATCCTGTGCAACTCCCATTTGATAAGAAGTGAGCTCTTTCAGGTTTATCTCGGAAGCTGCCGGAGTGTGACAGGAAGGGCACTGACTGTGGAGGCCGCCAAGACCTGGGTCTGCTGCCCACTGCCATCCGCTGCCCTCTGCCCAGAATGCTGGGCAGGTCACGTGGCCTCTTTGTACCTCAGCTTCTTCATCTGTATGGGACACACCGAGAAGCATCTTCAAAGGGGATAATGGCCATTCTAACTTTAAGCAAGAAAGCATCTAAGGGCAGGAGGATGAGCACTCTGGGAGCCCCTGAGGGGTCAGAGCCTGGGCTGGGCTGAGTGTTGAAGGCCCAGTGGGTCTGGTCAAGTGACTGGGGGTGATGACTGTAACGGGGCAAGGGGGTCCAGGCCACCTGGTCAATAATTCACCCTTTGGTGAATAGAGTTGAGGGAAGTGCTGTGGGGCAGCTGAGAGTGAGACTGAGAGACTGGTGGTGTCTGAGCCAGGCTTCCTGATGAGGCCAGGGGCAGGGACAGTGGGCAGAATGAGTGGACAGACAGGGCTGTGGACAAACACAGCACAGACTGTCCCCAGCTGCAGGAGGGCTCCACACACCCAGCCACCTCATTTGCTCAGCCATATTCAAGGAGTATTTCTTGGTGCCCGTGACATTCCAGACCAACCGCAGATTCGGGAACACAGCAGGAAAGAGCCCCAAGGCCTTGTCTTTAGGAGATCACAGACTGAGGGGCCTTTCACGGTTGGCCCAGGGTTCTTTTGTGAGCTCTGTGATCCGGGCAAATGACTCACGTTTTCTGGACTTATACCTTATTGGTGGGGACAGTGATTGGACTTCCTCATGGGGTTAACTGGAGGAGTAATGATGTGTGAGATTATGATGGAAAATATTTAGCCATCCCTGAGCACTAATAAACAGTAACTTTTTACTGACATTCATTCATGTAAGCTTGTAATCTTAATAAGTAAACAGACATTTTCTTAAAGAAACTCTTCTGCACGTGCAGAAAGAGGAACTTACGCTGAATTGTCTGTTATAGCCAAATACTGAGATAGCCCAAGTGTCCAACAGTAGGGGAACATTCAACTGTTCAACATGCATTCTCTGACACACAACACAGCCATGTAGATGAACGAGTTGGCTCATGTGAACTGACCGGGAAAGAGCTCCAAGAAATGGCACCAAGCATAAAGGGCAAGTTGCAAAATAAGTACAAAATGGTTCTATTTCTGCGCACCTATCAAAACAGATCTAGAAGAATTCACACAAAGTGATTTCACCATTGTTACCCCCTGGGGAAGGGATGTGGCTCAGAAGTGTGGCCCAAAGCGGTTTCATGTTATCTGTATTATTTAAATTCAAGAATACTTGTTACACTTCAGGTATCAAAAATGATGTTAAAGGAATGACTCTTTTCCCACCTCTCCGAGCCTCAATCTCTTTCTCTGTAGAATGAGCAAGCTATTCTCTACACGCAGAGATATTTAATGGTCCTCGCGTTAGAGTTTTCTTATCGTAGAGTATATGTAAAACTTACCATTTTAACCATTTTTAATTGCACGGTTCAGTGACATTAGTACATCTTTACAATTTTCACATCATCCCAAACTGAAACTCCATACCCAGTAACTCCAGTTTCCCATCTCCCTCATCTCCTGATAACAGCTATTCTTTCTGTCTCTAAAAATTTGTCTATTCCAGGTATCCTTTATAAATAGAATCCCTTATAAAGGAATTATATTTTCCTTTTCTTGCCTGACTTATTTCACTCAGTGTGTCTTTGAGGTTTATGCTGTAGCATCTGCTAGAATTTCTTAAGATAGTGGGTTGGCCCAAAATTTCATTTGGTTAGCAAAGTAAAGTGAAGTGAAAGTCGTTCAGTCGGATACACTGTTTAATAAAATTCTTCGTGAAAATCAAAGATGTGTCTTTTATTTTTTTTAAGTGAAAGTCGTTCAGTTGTGTCCAACTCTTTGAGACTTCATGGGCTGTAGCTTGCCAGGCTCTTCTATCCTGTCTGAGCCAGGCTTCCTGATGAGGCCAGGGGCAGGGACAGTGGGCAGAATGAGTGGACAGACAGGGCTGTGGACAAACACAGCACAGACTGTCCCCAGCTGCAGGAGGGCTCCACACACCCAGCCACCTCATTTGCTCAGCCATATTCAAGGAGTATTTCTTGGTGCCCGTGACATTCCAGACCAACCGCAGATTCGGGAACACAGCAGGAAAGAGCCCCAAGGCCTTGTCTTTAGGAGATCACAGACTGAGGGGCCTTTCACGGTTGGCCCAGGGTTCTTTTGTGAGCTCTGTGATCCGGGCAAATGACTCACGTTTTCTGGACTTATACCTTATTGGTGGGGACAGTGATTGGACTTCCTCATGGGGTTAACTGGAGGAGTAATGATGTGTGAGATTATGATGGAAAATATTTAGCCATCCCTGAGCACTAATAAACAGTAACTTTTTACTGACATTCATTCATGTAAGCTTGTAATCTTAATAAGTAAACAGACATTTTCTTAAAGAAACTCTTCTGCACGTGCAGAAAGAGGAACTTACGCTGAATTGTCTGTTATAGCCAAATACTGAGAATAGCCCAAGTGTCCAACAGTAGGGGAACATTCAACTGTTCAACATGCATTCTCTGACACACAACACAGCCATGTAGATGAACGAGTTGGCTCATGTGAACTGACCGGGAAAGAGCTCCAAGAAATGGCACCAAGCATAAAGGGCAAGTTGCAAAATAAGTACAAAATGGTTCCATTTCTGCGCACCTATCAAAACAGATCTAGAAGAATTCACACAAAGTGATTTCACCATTGTTACCCCCTGGGGAAGGGATGTGGCTCAGAAGTGTGGCCCAAAGCGGTTTCATGTTATCTGTATTATTTAAATTCAAGAATACTTGTTACACTTCAGGTATCAAAAATGATGTTAAAGGAATGACTCTTTTCCCACCTCTCCGAGCCTCAATCTCTTTCTCTGTAGAATGAGCAAGCTATTCTCTACACGCAGAGATATTTAATGGTCCTCGCGTTAGAGTTTTCTTATCGTAGAGTATATGTAAAACTTACCATTTTAACCATTTTTAATTGCACGGTTCAGTGACATTAGTACATCTTTACAATTTTCACATCATCCCAAACTGAAACTCCATACCCAGTAACTCCAGTTTCCCATCTCCCTCATCTCCTGATAACAGCTATTCTTTCTGTCTCTAAAAATTTGTCTATTCCAGGTATCCTTTATAAATAGAATCCCTTATAAAGGAATTATATTTTCCTTTTCTTGCCTGACTTATTTCACTCAGTGTGTCTTTGAGGTTTATGCTGTAGCATCTGCTAGAATTTCTTAAGATAGTGGGTTGGCCCCAAATTTCATTTGGTTAGCAAAGTAAAGTGAAGTGAAAGTCGTTCAGTCGGATACACTGTTTAATAAAATTCTTCGTGAAAATCAAAGATGTGTCTTTTATTTTTTTTAAGTGAAAGTCGTTCAGTTGTGTCCAACTCTTTGAGACTTCATGGGCTGTAGCTTGCCAGGCTCTTCTATCCATGGATTTTCCAGGCAAGAATACTGGAGTGGGTTGCCATTTCCTTCTCCAGGGAATCTTCCCGACCCAGGGATCAAACCTAGGTCTATCTGAATTGCAGATGGATTCTTTACTGTCTAGGGGCTTCCCTGGTAGCTCAGCTGGTGAAGAATCCACTTCCACTGCAGAAGACCCTGGTTCAATTCCTGGGTTGGCAAGATCCACTGGAGAGGGGATAGGTTACCCACTTCAGTATTCTTAGGCTACCTTGGTGGCTCACCTAGTAAAGACTTTGCCTGCAATGCAGGAGACCTGGGTTTGATCCCTGGGTTGGAAAGATCCCCTGGAGAAGGGAATGACTGCCCACAACAGTACTCTGGCCTGGAGAATTCCATGGACACGATGGGGCCATTTTTACTTTTCTTTACCACCTGAGCCATCAGGGAAGCCTTAAAACCGAAAAGACTTTTTGGCCAGCCCAATAGCATACTGGGGTCTTCCCTAGGGGTTCAGTGGTTAAGACTCCGTTCTTCGAATGCAAGGGGCACAGGTTCAATCCCTGGTCAAGTAACTAAGATCCTATATGCCACGCAGTCAAAAAAGAAGGAAAGAAAGAATACCATTCCACTGTCTGTATGCAGCACTTTTGCTTATCTGTTCATCTGTCAGTTAACATTTGAGCTGTTTCCAGTCTGACTGCCGTGAAGAGTGCTGCTGTGAATGATGGCGTCAGACATTTATTTGAGTCCGCGCTTTCATTTCTTTTCTGTATATACTCAGAAGTGAAATTTCTGGATACATAATTCTATGATGAATTTTTTGAGGAACCTCCATGCTGTCTTCCATGGAGGCTGCACACTTTCCGTTCCCACCAGCAATGCACATGTTTCCAGTTTCTCCACATCCCTGCCAAACACTTGCCTTCTGCTTTTTTGATGATAGCTACCATATGTGAAGTGATGTCTCCTTGTGGGTTTGACTTACATTTTCCTAACGACTTGTGATGTTGAACATCTTCTCATGTGCTCACTGGCCATTTCTTTATCATCTTAAGGAAATGTCTCTTTAAGTTCTTTTCTCATCTTTGAACTGGGTTGTTTGATTGTTAAGTTTAGGAATTCTTTATATATTCTGGATATTAATCCCTCCTCAGATATTTATTTGTAAATATTCCATCCCATTCTCTGGGTTTCCTTTTTACCCTGTCAATTGTGTCCTTGATGCACAGAGTTTTAAATTTTGATGAAGCCCAATTTACCTAAGGGCGTTCCTGGGGGCTCAGTGGTAAAGAATCCACCTGTAATGCAAGAGACACAAGAGACTCAGGTTCAATCCCTGGGTTGGGAAGATCCACAGGAGGAAATGGCAACTCACTCCGTTATTCTTACCTAGAGAGTCCCATGGACAGAGGAGCCCGGTGGGCTATAGTTCATAGGGTCTCAAAGAGTCCAACACAGCTGAAGTCATTTAGCACAGGATTTACCTAAAAGAAAGACCTTAAAATATTTACAGTAAAAAAGAAGACAATACCGTTAAGCAACTATACTCAAATAAAAATTAATTTTAAATAATATTGTAATAAATAAAAGAGAACAAAGTACAGGAAGGTGAGGCAGAGCCACGTGGAACAAAACATAGCTGCTGTGGTCCCTGGTCTTTGGTCCTTACCTGACATCACCCGAACGTCAGACGCCCCAGCCCAAGGGCTCAGGGTGAGAGGAGCGGGTGGAGGGCGAGCTGGGGTGGGCTCTGGTAAACCCCAACCCCAGCCCTGTCGGCCTGCCTGCTGGGAGTGGGCGGGCGTGCGAAAGGGGCTTGCTAGCCTGGGGTTTCCCTGAGATATGTACACTGGGGACCGGTGGGTGGGCTCAAAGGCAGGAAATTCTTAATAAGGAAACCTGTGGGTTCGCCCACCTGACTCTCTCTGAACCTTTTTAACTGCAGGTTAAATTCCAGGCCCAGAGCCACAGTTTCTAAACAGCATCTGTCTCTCTGCCCTTTGCTCCCTTATATCACTTGTCACCCATCACTCTTCACCTTTCCTTTGTTTCGTGAGGTTTTCTCTTTTCTTTTCTTTTTTTTAAATTCTAAAAATAAGACATCTAACAAACTGACCAGAATATAAAAGGAAAAAACTAACCACAAGGTCACCATCCTGCAGTGATAAGAGTCACCAGTCGTTGAGTGCAAACTCTGCCGGGAACCACACTTCAAGGACGCCCCCCACCCCACCACTCTCCACACCAGCCCCTGCCCTCTGACCCTTCACGCTGATATGAGCCCCGTGTTATGACCATAGAAACCGAGCCTTAATGAAGAGCTTGTGTGAGTAGAACAGGGCTCAACTCAGGTTTGTCTGGTTCTAAACCCATTTCTATCTTAGTCTCTATCTTGTTACTGTTAATATTTGGACTTATTTTTCCTAGCCTTAAAAATAATCATTTTACATTTCAAAACATTTCTTAGAAATGTAGAGTTGTTTAGTTATTTTAGGAATAATAAGATATGCTATTTATAACGTGGGTTACTCATGAAATGATCATGTTGAGTGTTGTTTAAACTTGTTTTAAAAAGACAGGCTTATCAATGCTGTGCTGCTTGCTGTCCATTCCCACCCCAATCCCTGCCCTGCTGGGGCCACCTGGATAGCCTCCTCCCCATAACACATCTCAAGGGGGCGGCTTTGCCAGGGTGAAGTCTTACTTATTCTTTAGGTGCTAATCACTGGATGAAGTGTCCTTGACCCACCACCTTCTGAAAAGGGGCAAAGGGTATGGATTTCCCAGAGGCTGCTGGGAAAGTGCCCCACTGGCCTCTGGTGGGATCTCTTCTCACCTCCATTCGCTGTTGGTGAATCAGTAAATCACTATGGTTGGCAGCATGTCAAACAATTATAAAGGCTTGTACTGTTTGATTTGTTAATTCTGCTTCTAGGAATTTATCCTACAGACAAAAGTGTAATGCTTATCATGGCAGATGACAAATTAAATGTCCCCTAAAGCGTGAAAAAGTAAAAATGTTTGTCACTCAGTTGTGTCTTTGCAACCCTATGGACTGTAACCCGCCAGGCTCCTCTGTCTATGGAATTCTCTAGGCAAGAATACTGGAATGGGTTGCTATTTCCTTCTCCAGAAGAACTTCCTGACCCAGGGATCAAACTCAGCTCTCCTGCATTGCAAGTGGATTCTCTACCATCTGGGCCACCAGGGAAGCCCTCACTAGGATAGGATTGCCTAGTAAATTATGAAATGTCCACAGACAGAGCACCGTGCAGCTGAGAAAAAGTTCAGGAGGCTCTCTGTGTACTGATGAGGCAGAATCTCAAGATATCAAGAGAAAAAATGGTGCTGGAGTATTTTTTACCATCATCCATGGGGCTGGCCAGCTCTTCCTCCAAAGACCCATTCTGGAGATTACAGTTCCCCTGAGGTCTTCCATCCCCAGTTATGCTCTCCAGCCCAGCTCAGACTCCAGAATTGACTAGAACACTGGTTTTGCCTACGGAGCCAGGGACACCTGGAGCATTAGAGACAGGGGCCAGGGGCTGCTCCAGGGTCTCACTTTCTGGCCAGCCCCAGGCCCTGAACCCTCACTGCTCGGGATTACTGGCCCTTCCTTGTTCTCTATCCTGACTTGTACCTACGGGCCAAGCCAAGCCTTCAGTCCTTCCCTCCAGGTGTATGCGAGCTGTGTCCAGCTTTTGCCACCGTTTTAGGGAGCCAGCTCCGGGGCTGGGCTCCTTTCCAGAAATACTCGTCCTGTGACTCAGCTTCCCTGTAATGGTCCGCCTCTGTCCCCGCACCCCTCCCCTCCCCTCAGGCTGCATATGACAAATCTGCCTTCTCTTAAGAATCACAGCAGCCTGATGGGTACATACAAGGGCTCCGATGGTCAACTCCTGGGCTTCAGTCTTGGCTCTGGATTTACTGTGTATGTGAGCTTGGCAGAGTCACCTGCTGTCTGTCTTTTAAGGAACAGAACTGCTCATAGCTTCTCCCTTCAAGATCTACTTAAAAGCCCTTGCCGTGAAGTACACAATAAATGTTGCTATCATTTTCGTGCCACAGGGAAGCTAGCTGGAACCAATCCACAGAATACTGGGAAGAAATGTATTTCCTCACAATTTCCCTCAACGGAGCTCAAGAAGAGGAGAAAGTCATATGGCAATTCTCTGCCCAACAGCCCTGTCTACCAGGGATCTGTTTGTGTTTTAAGAGGTGGGGCTGGAATCAAGATAAGGCCCCAGGGTACCCACCTTCCCCAGTGTCAGCCAGCAACCCTCCCTGGATGAGCAGCAGTGGGAGACCTTTCTCTGCTGGAGCCCACCTTTGGCTGAGGATGAAGGTAACTCAGATGGTAAAGAGTCTGCCTGCAATGTGGGAGACCCGGGTTCGGTCCCTGGGTCAGGAAGACCCCCCTGGAGAAGGGAATGGTAACCCACTGCAGGATTCTTGCCTGGAGAATCCCATGGACAGAGGAGCCTGGGGTATACGGGGTCACAAAGAGTCAGACAGGACTGAGCAACTAAACACAGCAAGCACAAGAGGCAATCAGGAGTGGGTGGAGCTGAAGGGCCGAAGCAGCTTGTGTCATCCAGTATGACCTTTCTTTTAACAAGTAAGGAATGAATTCATTTATAATTGTGAAGTCTTTGGAGGAGGTGGGTTACGGGATCTGAGAGATAGTTACGAGAAGAGGGGGAAGGAAGGAATGTCTTTCCTGTGAAGTCACTGAGACGACAGTTGGTGGGCCTTTTAATTTCAGTATTAACGATTGCCACACAGGTGAGAGGACCTAGAATCAAGGGACGTGGGTGCAAGATGCCCCCTCCCCTGGCTCTCCCGCTGCGGCTCCCTCACTGAGCATAGAGACACCTCCCTCCCCTCCTCGTCCCCTAGGTCCAGAGCATATCCCTGCAGGTGCTACTGTCAGACCTGCCCTGGAGCCTCAGAAGCCAGCCAGGTCACCCTGTTTCTGGGCAGGAAGCCCCTCAGAGGGCCCCTCGCAGTCTCCAGCCTCCCCCACCCACTGCCCCCTGCTGCCTCACTTCCTCTCTGCCTCACACAAAGGCCCAGGCATTTCTTCCGCCTTGCACAATGGGGTGTGTGGCTCTGTTATACTAATGGACCCCAGATTCCTGACAGCACGGATAAGGGAGAATCGTCACGTGCTCCTCATTGCCAGCCTAGCATGATGATACAGCCGCGCCAAAAGCCACTTTCTGGAAGTGGGGGACAGAAAGTCACCAGCAATTTTCCTTTAAAAATGTGGCCTAGAGGCTTTGTGCCACGAACCAGTTTGTAGCTTCC
>SJYC01027706.1:0-83972 GCA_006408675.1 Madoqua kirkii | reverse complement strand
ATGGCAATTCTCTGCCCAACAGCCCTGTCTACCAGGGATCTGTTTGTGTTTTAAGAGGTGGGGCTGGAATCAAGATAAGGCCCCAGGGTACCCACCTTCCCCAGTGTCAGCCAGCAACCCTCCCTGGATGAGCAGCAGTGGGAGACCTTTCTCTGCTGGAGCCCACCTTTGGCTGAGGATGAAGGTAACTCAGATGGTAAAGAGTCTGCCTGCAATGTGGGAGACCCGGGTTCGGTCCCTGGGTCAGGAAGACCCCCCTGGAGAAGGGAATGGTAACCCACTGCAGGATTCTTGCCTGGAGAATCCCATGGACAGAGGAGCCTGGGGTATACGGGGTCACAAAGAGTCAGACAGGACTGAGCAACTAAACACAGCAAGCACAAGAGGCAATCAGGAGTGGGTGGAGCTGAAGGGCCGAAGCAGCTTGTGTCATCCAGTATGACCTTTCTTTTAACAAGTAAGGAATGAATTCATTTATAATTGTGAAGTCTTTGGAGGAGGTGGGTTACGGGATCTGAGAGATAGTTACGAGAAGAGGGGGAAGGAAGGAATGTCTTTCCTGTGAAGTCACTGAGACGACAGTTGGTGGGCCTTTTAATTTCAGTATTAACGATTGCCACACAGGTGAGAGGACCTAGAATCATAAGGGACGTGGGTGCAAGATGCCCCCTCCCCTGGCTCTCCCGCTGCGGCTCCCTCACTGAGCATAGAGACACCTCCCTCCCCTCCTCGTCCCCTAGGTCCAGAGCATATCCCTGCAGGTGCTACTGTCAGACCTGCCCTGGAGCCTCAGAAGCCAGCCAGGTCACCCTGTTTCTGGGCAGGAAGCCCCTCAGAGGGCCCCTCGCAGTCTCCAGCCTCCCCCACCCACTGCCCCCTGCTGCCTCACTTCCTCTCTGCCTCACACAAAGGCCCAGGCATTTTCTTCCGCCTTGCACAATGGGGTGTGTGGCTCTGTTATACTAATGGACCCCAGATTCCTGACAGCACGGATAAGGGAGAATCGTCACGTGCTCCTCATTGCCAGCCTAGCATGATGATACAGCCGCGCCAAAAGCCACTTTCTGGAAGTGGGGGACAGAAAGTCACCAGCAATTTTCCTTTAAAAATGTGGCCTAGAGGCTTTGTGCCACGAACCAGTTTGTAGCTTCCTCATCTTTTCCAGTAGTCATGTGTGGATGTAAGAGTTAGACCATAACGAAGGCTGAGCGCCAAAGGATTGATGCTTTCGAACTGTGGTGTTGGAGAAGACTCTTGAGAGTCCCTTGGATAGCAGGATCAAACCAGTCCATCCTAAAGGAAATCAGTCCTGAATATTCATTGGAAGGACTGATGCTGAAAGCTCCAATCTTTTGGCCATCTGATGGGAAGAGCCGACTCCTTGGGAAAGACCCTGATGTTGGGAAAGATTGAAAGCAGGAGGAGAAAGGGATGACAGAGGATGAGATAGTTGGATGGCATCACTGACTCAATGGATATGAGTTTGAGCAAACTCCAGGAGATGGTGAAGGACAGGAAAACTTGGCGTGCTGCCATCCATGGGGTTGCAAAGAGTCGGACATGACTTAGCAAGTGAACAACAACAGCTAAGCTCTGAGAAGGCTGATGGGATTAGGGAGAGACCCAAAGGGCTGGGGTATTAGCCAGACATCAACCGGCAATTAATTGAGGGCAATTTGAGCCCTGGGATGGAACTCCTGCCCTTGGGTCAGTAATGGGTGCTGGCTAAATCCACAGCCTGACCCTAGATGGACACACTTTGCCCATCCACTCAGTGGGTTCACACTCTCTCACATCATCTTGGGGACTCCCCTGTCCCACTGGAGGGATATTGACACACAGGTGGACTCACACATCTGGCAGATAGCTCATGCCCACATCCAGCCATGGCACACAAAGCAGACTTGCCCAGTCAGCCTTGCTCCCCACCGGCAGCCCCCGCAACGGGCAGAGCCGCATAAAATTTACATGCAAAACGGCTCACACCTCCCACCTCTTTCACCTTCACTCATGATATGTACACAGCGCAGGTTCCCAGACACTGAGAGAACTCCCGGTTCTGGCCAGGTAGGGAGCAGGCCATCCTCACCACTCTCACTTGTCCCGGGACAGCCGGGAGTCCCACCTCCCCTCCTCTCAGCATGGCAGGGTGAGGATGCTCTGGACTTCTAGCAAAGCAGTCTGGCAAGCAGCCTCCCTCCACCCTCTGTGGAGGCAGGGAGATCCTGGTTGAGGTCTTGCCCCACACTGCCACCCCCACCATCCCTGACAGCTCCATGTGAGCTCTTAGGGAAACCTAGGGAGTTTCAGACCTGCTCAGCCTGAACCCCTTCAATCCTGAGCAACCACACCCCCTATTGATCACCACCTCAAGGAGGTGGGGGCCTGGCTGGGTAAAAGAAACCCCTACCTCAGCCTGGAGGCAACTCATTTCCCTTGAGTTTGCTCTCGTTTACAAGTCCACAGAATGGAGAGTGACTTTTTCTCAGCAAGTGGTCTTGGGCCCCAGGGGTGATCTCCACCCCTGGCCACTGTCCTCTCTTTCCCAAGGCCTCCAGCCTGCAGGGAGGGATGTGCTCAGGCAATCTGATGCATGAACCAGCCCTGGTTAATGGCCCCAGAGTTCCAGCAGGAAGCCCGGAGGCAAAGCAGGGAAAATTGTACAGGCATGCCGGGCTCTAGGAGTAGATACTGCTCCACAGGTATGCTTTGGGGGGAGAGTTCAGGTTGGACCTCCTGCCCAAAGTGTCACTCACCACACATCCTTCCACCATTACAGCTCCAGTCCTTAGGGTTTTGAGGCATCACCTGCCTGGTGAGACATCCCCCCTACCTACCTCCCTCAGAGGACATCCATCCTCGGGCTGCCTCCATCCTATTCTTCAGATCCAAGGAGTGTGAAATGTGTGCCTGTGTGTCAGGGGGTGGTGGGACAGGAGGGGCAGGGGAAGCCAAAAAGTCAACCCTCCCTCCGCTGTGTATTGCTGCAGGCGGAGCGTCCCCACAGGCTGCCCTGTGTGTGGCTTGGAGGACAAAGCCAGGCTTTCAAGGAGATCTACCCAGCTCTGCATCCTGTCTTACCACTTGGCACCTGTGAGACTCCAGGCAAGTATCTTTACCTCTCTGAGCCATTCTTTACCCTTAAAATGGGTTTGCTATAGGATGGAAAATGAATTGGGGAAATATATCAGCGCAAGTCATCGTTCAGTCTGGTGGCTGGTTCACACAGGAAGTGCTCCGTAGGTGGCACCTGTGGTTCTAAGCTTTGGGCCCCGGAGTGGGAAGCCCCTGAGGTTTTCTTCTCCCAGAGTTTCAGGGATGCTGATTTTCCGCCCAGGGCCCAGGCTGGGAGCGCCTGTGGACGGCACTATCTGATAATCACAGGCCTGAGGACAGCACCATTGGAATTAGCCGTGTAGGGCCAGGTGGAGGCTTGGAGCAAGACCCCTGGAATGGCCCCTCTGATGGAGACGGGATGCTCATGAGTAATGGCAGGAAGGTACAGACGTTATGGGTCAGCAGAGAGGGAACTTTCTGTACACTCCTCTCAGGGACTTAGCCTACAGTCTCCTCCCTTCCCCTTTGTAGACTGTAGACTGGCTTGCTTTATGGATTTAAACTGTTTATTTTTTTAAAAAAATCATGTGTGTGGTAGGTTGCTTCAGTCGTGCCTGACTCTTTGTGACCTCGTGGACTGTAGCCTGCCAGGCTCCTCTGTCCATGGGATTCTCCAGGCAAGAGTACTAGAGTGCGTTGCCATGCCCTCCTCCAGGGGATCTTCCTGACCCAGGGATTGAACCTGTGTCTCTTGTGTCTCTTGCATTGTTGCAGGCACATTCACTCACTCCCGCGGGTGTGTTCTTTACCACTAGCATCACCTGGGAAGTCCTTTTAAATCATAATCTCAGCCAGTTCTCACTGTTGCCCTTTAGAGGCAGGGATTCTGAATTTCCATTTTTACAAGATGGGAACCAGGAAAGTGAAGGGACGCGCAGAGCTCCTACAGCTCTTAGTGGCCAAACTGAGAGTTCAAGCTGGGTCTTCCGACTGTGACGCCAACTCCCAGCGCACGGCACCAGGGGGCCCTCAGGTTCCCAAGGGCAGGTGTGATTTGTTCCTCAGGAACGGCAGCCTTGAGTGTTGACTTTATTCGGTAGTGAGACCCTCCTCCTCCTGACGCCCCCTCTCCCCATCCCCGCCACCATCAGTTCCTTGGGCACACCCCAGGAGGTGACCGTAGAAAGAGCCCCAGCTCCATAGCACTGCAGCCCATCAAGTTCTGGCCTCTCTTCCTGACCTGGCTTCTCCCTGTGTCTCAGGGCCACCCTGAGAACTGTAGGACCCTGAGGGCCTCATGCTGCCTCCTGTCTCCATGCCCTGGCTCACACAGCTCCCTCTCCCTGAATGCTCTCGCCTGCATTGCCGACCCAGCTAACTCCATTTGTCTTCACAGTCATCTCAGGTGCCATGTTCTCTGGGGAACCCACCTTGACCCTTCTCCCTGAGAAGCTTGGCTACATGCTCACCTTTGTACTGTTCTCTGTCTGGGTGCTGGAGAAGACTCTGAAGAGTCCCTTGGATAGCAAGGAGATCCTAAAGGAAATCAACCCTGAATATTCATTAAAAGGACTGATGTTGAAGCTGAAGCTCCAATACTTTGGCCACCTGATGGGATGAGCCAACTCCCTGGGAAAGATTCTGATGAAAGCTTGAGGGCAGGAGGAGGAGGGAGTGACAGAGGATGAGATGGTTGGATGGCATCATCAACTCAATGGACATGAGTTTGAGCAAACTCCAGGAGACAGTTAAGGACAGGGAAGCCTGGTGTGTTGCAGTCCACGGGGTCACAAACAGTTGGACACAACTTAGTGACTGAACAACAATAACTGTCTGGGCACCACACATTCATCACCATAAAGACCCTTTCTTGTCTTCCCTTGTTGAACTCTGCAGGGATGAAAACCTTGCCTTACTCTCTTGGGTCAGCAGCATGGTGGAGAGGAAGTTCTTTCTCTGCAGGTGTAAGAAATCCATCTCACACTGGCTTGAAAGTGAAAGTGAAGTTGCTCAGTCGTGTCTGACTCTTTGAGACCCCATGGACTATAGCCTACCAGGCTTCTCCATCCATGGGATTCTCCAGGCAAGAGTACTGGAGTGGGTTACCATTTCCTTCTCCAGGGGATCTTCCTGACCCAGGAATCGAACCTGGGTCTCCCGTATTGGAGGTAGACACTTTAACCTCTGAGCCACCAGGGAAACCTGGCTTAGGTAAAGTGAATTGGTTGGCTTATATGGACTGAAAAACCAAAAGTCTATTTGACTTTAGACAAAGAGGGAAGCTGAAAAGATGTGATCAGGAATCTACCTCTCTCTGTCTCTTACACACACACATACACACACACACATTGCTGATCCAGGCTTCCATCCTACAGCTGCATACAGAGAGCTCCTCTTACCCAACTCCTCCAGCCAAAGTTCCAGGCCTGATTCCGACTGGCCAGGACCAGCTTTCATGCCCCCTTGGGGATCTGCAGAGTAGATAAACCCCACAGAAACACATCAAACTAGAGTAGAGGTAGGGGCATGATTCTTACAAAGAAAAATGACTTGAACCAGAAGAAGGAGGAATAGACCCAGGGCAAACAAAAGCTATGCCCTTGAAAGTGACCCTGTTCAAATTTCAGTGAGCACACAGATCTCTCGGGGATCTTGTTAAGATGCAGATTCTCACTCAGCAGGTCTGGGGTGGGGCCTGGGGGTCTGCATTTCTGACAAGCTCCCAGATGATGTTATTGCTGCTCTCCTGGGGACAAGGCTCTGAATGGTGAGGGTTCTAATGCACTTAACACCTGACCCAAATGGATTTAATGCACAATAAGAGAGGGGATCAAGATGCTGATGAAACTGGGTGCCTACTTTGGTTCTTCCTGAACCCCTGGGCCAAGCTGTGCCTCTTAGATTGCTCTTCACTGTAACTGGTGAGGGAGGCAGGGCAAGCCTTCTTATTTCTATCCTGTAGATCAGAAAATAGCAGCTCCAATAGACTCTGTGACTTTCCCAAGTCATGCCAATGCAAGGAGTGTAGCTGGTCCTGGGTACCTACCTTCTCTAAAGGAATGCTGAGCTCTCTCAAGGCAATCCCCTCCTCTTACAGGAACAGAGCTCCCCACCCCAGCCTCACCTATTCTTAGGAAGGGGTTGAAGGGCTGCCAGGACAAACAGAAAGGGAAGTGGTCCACCTTGTTATGGTCATCTTTCCCCAGGATTGGAAATTCCCAGACCATTGAACAGAAAGCTGTGTCAGCTGATGAGGTGATGAGGTTTTTACAGTTCAGGTGACCTCCTGACAGAGCTATTTGTAAATCAAAGTTGTAAAGGGCTAAGGTCACCCTGGCAGCCTCTGCTCCCTGGGTTATTTTTAACCTTGTCTCTGTTATCAGTTTTCTCTCTCCAGCTCTCCAGGTATCTGTTATCTTTAACAGAGGTAGTCTCACCATCGGTGGGGCCAGTCACACCTGGGCTTCCAGGAACAAAATGCGGGTGTCTCCAGCCCCTGACCCCACCTTGCAGGGGTGCCACGGGCACCGGCAAGTGATTTGAAGAAGGAATCCGTAGCGGATCTATAGGCTAGCACCAGAGGAAGATGGTCGTGGCTGTGGTTGCAGTTTAGTCACTAAGTCGTGTCGAACTCTTTGTGACCCCATGGATTGTAGCCCTCCAGGCTCCTCTGTTCATGGGATTTTCCAGGCAAGAATACTGGGATGGGTTGCCATTCCCTTCTCCAGGGGATCTTCCCATCCTAGGATTGAACCTGCATCTCCTACATTGGCAAGTGGATTCTTTTAAATTGAGACACCTGGGAATATAAATATGGAATGAGCTCCTGGAGAGGGAGGGAGTTCCCTATCTCTTATGAGTGGAATTGTGTGCCCCCAAAATTCATATTTTCAGGAATAGCCCCACGTGAGGAGCAACCCCATGTAAGGAGCAACCCCACATCCAAGGAATGGTGGCTGAGTGGGCACAGGAGGGCCGAGAGGAGCTACTCCATGTTCAAGGTCAGGAGGGGCAGCCAGTGAGGAGGTAGCCCTCGTCCAAGGTAAGGAGGAGCAACTGCGCTTTGCTGGAGCAGCCTTGAAGAGATACCCCACATCCAACATAAGAGAAACCCAAGTAAGATGGTAGGTGTTGCAAGAGGGCATCAGAGGGCAGACACACTGAAACCATAATCACAGAAAACTAGTCAATCTAATCACATGGACCACAGCCTTGTTTAACTCAGTGAAACTAACCCATGCTGTGTGGGGCCACCCAAGACGGGCAGGTCATGGTGGAGAAGTCTGACAGAATGTGGTCCACTGGAGAAGGGAATGGCAAACCACTTCAGTTTTCTTGCCTTGAGAACCCCATGAACAGTATGAAAATTCATATATTGAAGCCCTAGTCCCCAGTGCCTCAGAATGTGGGCTTATTTGGAAATAGGGCCTGTGTAGATGTAGTTAGTTAAAAAGAAGTCATCCTGGAGTAGCTGCTGCTGCTGCTGCTGCTGCTGCTAAGTCACTTCAGTCGTTTCTGACTCTGTGCGACCCCATAGACGGCAGCCCACCAGGCTCCCCCGTCCCTGGGATTCTCCAGGCAAGAACACTGGAGTGGGTTGTCATTAGAGGGTGAGCCTCTAATCCAGTGTGAATAGTGTCCTTATACAGAGGGTAAATTTGGACACTGAGAAACACACAAGGAGGTCAGATGCTCTGTGAAGATGAACAGGGACTGGGCTGATGCATCAGAAGACAAAGAGCAGAAGGGATTGCCAGCAAAGCTCAGGACAGGGGTGTGAAGGAGATGCTCTCCATCTCAGAAGGAACCAGTCCTGCTGCCACTCTGATTTCAGACTTCCAGCCTCCAGAACTTGGAGATGAGGACTTTCTCTTGATTAAGCCACCAAGTTTGGGGCATTTTGTTATGGCAGCCCTAGGAAACAAACACATCGGCATCATGTTGAGGCTGACAGTCGCTTGGAAGGATGTCACCCAGCAGAAATATGACGTGAGCCACCCACGTAGTGTGTGATTTTCTAGTAGCTTCATGAAAAAAAAGTTAAAAGAAACAGATGAAATTCATTTTAAAATAATATATTTTGTTTCACCCAGTAAATCCAAATTGTCATTTCAGCATGTAGTAAATACCAAAGAGAATTTTATTTGATGTAGACCATTTTTAAGCCTTTATTAAATTTGTTGCAATTTGCTTCTGCTTTGTTTTCAGGGGTCTTTTTTTTCTTTTGGCCAGGAGGCATGTGAGATTTTAGCCCCCTGATCAAACCTGCACCCCCTGCATTGGAAAGCAAAGGCTTAACCATGACTATCAGAGAAATCTCCTAAAAAGAGCTTTTAATGAGAGGTTTTATATTATTTTGTTTGTTTCATAGTAAGTCTTTGAAACCTAGTATGTGATTTTCCACAACAGCACAGCTCATTAAGGATTAGCCACTTTTCAAGAGTTCATTAGTCATACAGAGCTAGTGGCCACTGTACTGGATAAGGTAGGTCCAGTTCCTGTATAGGCAATTTACTGAGCACAGAGCCTCAGTTTGTTCACCTGCAAAATGGGGACAATAATAATACCTCCACCACAGGGTTGGCATGAAAATTAAGTAAAAAGGATGTGCCTGGCCTGAGAGTGTCCCTGGCACAGAGTGAACCTTCATAATCAAGAACTGTTACTACGATAAGGCCATCAGACTGGATATTTAAGGACCTTCCCATTCCAAAGGCTCGTACATTACCGCATTTCTCACTAGACTCATCTCTATACTCCTCCACACTCAGACCCACCTCCAGGCTCCCTACTCATACCAACTTGACTACATTTCCTTCAGGAAGCTTGCTGAAGGGCCCCAGTCCCCATTTTAAATCCTCAAAGCACCTTGAGGGAGCCTCATAATTTAACACTTAACTGTTAATTGTGTTATTACTGGGGAGTGAGGTTTTAAATCCCTGGAGGGCTGGGGCGTGCCTCTTCTGTTTTCTCCTCTAGCCTCTGAGCTCTGAGCCTCTTCAATCACACAGTTTGCAATAAACCTCTATTGAGCACCCAACCTGAGTCAGCCATTGGGTCCTGCAGGACTTAGAGTAGGTGTCAGCTAACAACATGCAGGTCACCTCACCCATGACATCACTCAGAAGCCCCCAAACAGATGGTCTGTGAGCACCAAGGCCCAGAGCTCAGGATAGAGGAGCCATAGCTTAGACTAGCCCAGGGCAGCAGACATCCTAGAACCTTCCAGGAAAAAGAGGTCAGAAGTGATGCTGCACCCCAGGCAGGGAAGGTTTCCTGTATGGCCTGTGGACCTCATGCAGGAGCTCCAAATGCCAGGCCCCAGATGCCCCACCTGGATGAGCCTTGGGTCTGGCAGAGACCCTTGGAGCCACTCCCTACCCTCCCATTTTCCCTCAGCCTGGATGGCATATAGGAGCTTGTTTACTATAAGTTGCACCTTAATAGAGGCCCAAATGGCTGCGAAAGGTATTAATACATAGATCCCCAGCACCTCCACGAGAGTCTTAATCACACCAGCCTGGCCCGGCCTCTCCTTGTCCACTGCCCTCCCTCCTACCCAGCACACAGTATTTATACGGGTGTTGTCACTAGGGTTGAGCCTGGCACAGGACAGAGAAAGGCCAGCTGAAAAGACATGTCCTGTGGGTAGACAATGTCTCACCCACCCCTGCTTCTGCACCCATCTCTTCCCTGTCAACACTCTAACTCGACCATCCTCCATACAAGTTACCTGGTTGGGGGTGAGCATTTGCCCCCTGCCCCCCAAAGCCAGTCCTGTAGTGTAGAGGTCTCCAACCACTTTGGCACCAGAGACCAGTTTGGTGGAGGGCTTCCCAGGTGGCTCAGAGGTAAAGAATCTGCCTGCCAGTGCAGGAATCTGCCCACCAATCCCTGGGTTGGGAAGATCCCTTGGAGAAGGAAATGGCAACCCACTCCAGTATTCTTGCCCAGAAAACCCCATGGACAGAGGATCCTGGTGGGCTACAGTCCGTGGAGTCTCAGAGTTGGACACGACTGAGCAACTGAGCACCCATACAGCACTCTCGTGGAAGACAATTTTTCATGGACCAGGAGGCAAGGATGGTTGTGGAATGACTCAAGTGCATTACATGTACTGTGCACTTTATTTCTATCATTATTACATCAGCTCCACCTCAGAGCATCAGGCATTACCTGGGACCCCTGCTGTAGACCCACCCCAGTCTTCCTGTCACCTCCTTTGGTATTCCCTAAAGACAAAACACCTAGGTTTGTATCACCCTATGTCCCCTTCTAGCTGTGTGACCTTAATAAAGTTGTTTAACCTCTTTGAGCCCCAGATTCCTCAACCACAAAATGAGGAGAGCAATAACATCCACCTTGTAAGGTTGCCATGATGTTTAAATGAGACGCTTTCCATCACGGGCTTGTTGTAGTGAGTGGCATGTTAACAAGTGTGCATGTTAACTGCCCTTTTATGAGCACAGTGATGATTATCATTTGCTTGTAAAGCATGACAGGAGGCTTATACTGCTACCCAAACACACATTCCGTGCCTCTGCAAAGCTAGGAAACGTGACGTCAACTTTACCTGCTGTTTTTTGGATTTTGTAGCCTATGACTTTTTGTTGAGGAATTTGTACTGACACAAGGCAACTCATTCATTCCACAAATATGTACAGAGCACCTGCTAAGGAGATGACGTATTCTTGGCGGTCCCTAGAGCAGAACTGGGCAATGTAGACAAGAGGTTTTCCTGGCAGATGCCCAGACCCACATCTTGAAAGTTCCTTTCATGCTTTGCTGAGGTGATGGCAGGTCTTTGTCTGTGTCCTTATACCAGACCTAGCATGGCCTGGAGGTGATAACCAAGGAGAGGGGCCCAAGGGGCCTGTGCCCAGGAATTTGGACCAGGTTTGGGGTTTGGGTTCCAACTTCTATCTCTTGTGACTCTGGGAGAGTCAGTTAGTCTTACAGAGCTTCAGTTCTCTTCTCTTAAATGGGCACAATAACACCTAGCCTGTAACCTCACAGGCTTGCTGTCAGCGTGTGTGTGAAAGCCTTTTAATAACTGTATTTTTCCTTCCTTCCTTCCTCTCTCTCTTCCTCACTCATCCATCCACTCAGCCACTCAATGCTTTTTTCATTACCTACTCTTTCAGCTAGAAGTGGAAGGGACCTAGACAGAGGGAAGCAGTCCCCACCAGGATTCTCAGCCCTTCTCCCCATCCCTGGACGTCCTTGTTGGGGAGGGATGACAGGAGCCATCGGACACATTCTAGGGAGGGGCTGATCCTGCCTCAGTCCAGCCAGGTGACCGGTGGCCCCTCTGAGCCAGCCTGGTCTGCGTGAGGAGCAGTTTAGGTTCCCAGGCAAATGTCCAGCGTGGAACTCCCCTGTTCTTGGACCCCAGCCAGCCCTTTAACTGGACTTTTGACCTTGTGTTTTCCCATCCTCGGCAGGAAATGAATCCTAAAGGAAAAAGACTGACGCGTCAGACAGACCCATGCTTCAGGCAGGAAGTAGGAAGAAAGGGAGGTTCCGGCCGTATCTGTCCCCTTCTCTCAGAAAAGCAATGCTTTTAGACAAATACCCACAACAGACTTAGTTGTCTTTGGAAAGGACTGGAACCAGTATCTGCTGCAAGAAAGGCTGGGGGAAAGGGAGCAGGGTGGCTATGACTGGCTCACACCAAGGTCGGCAAACGTCTTTGAACGATTTTGTTCTTGTTTAGTCACTAAGTCATGTCCGATTCTTTTGCGACCCCACGGGCTGTAGCCCACCAGGCTCATCTGTCCATGGGATTTCCCAGGCAAGAATACTGGAGCAGATTGCCATTTCCCTCTCCAGGGAATCTTCCCACCCCAGGGGTCGAACCCATGTCTCCTGCTTTGGCAGGCAGATTCTTTATCACTGAGCCATCAGGGAAGCCCCTGTGAAGGACCAGGGGGTAAATATTTCAGGTTTCGCGGACCAGATCCATCTCTTTCGCAACCACTCAACTCAGGCTTTGTAGAGTGAAATCAGCCTTAACTGCTACATAAACAGATGGGTGTGGTGTGCACCAACAAAACTTTATTTATGAACACAAAGTTGAATTTTGTATAATTTTCATGGGTCACATATTACTTTTCTTTTGATTTTTTTTCAACCATTTTGAAAGTGTTTAAAAGAAAAAAAAGTTTGAGTTTGTGGGACATACAAAAACAGGGGCAGTCAGATTTGGCTTCGGGCCAATTATATGTCATTCCTTGGGGCTGAGCACACTGGAACTCCAAGGAAGTGTGTGTGTGTGTGTGTGTGTGTGTGTGTGTGTGTGTGTGTTTACTAACAGACACTGGAGGCAGGGGTGATGTGGTGGGTACATCGTATGACAGCCTTCGCCATAGGCTGTGCCGCTACACAGGAAAGACAGGGAGTTGAACACAAACCATCCAAATTCCAGAGTTCATAGCCTCCATGCTAACAGTCTCTTTTCAGATGTGAAGGGTGTACGCGGCGGGTGGAGCAGGCATGTGAAAATGCAGGGATATAGGCCTATGTACTCCTGAGACCCTCCAGTAGCCCTTTCTCTGGAAAGGACCTGGAGGGGAGATCACAAAACCGGCTGTGGGCGGGGCAAAGGAGGGGAAGCTCCGCCTCCCTCCCTCCTCTTGTCTAACTCTGCAACACCATGGACTGTAGTTTGCCAGGTTCCTCTGTCCATGGGATTTTCCAGGCAAGAACAGTGGAATGGGTTGCCATTTCCTACTCCAAGAGCTCTTCCCATTTTCCTCAGCCAGGGATTGAACCCGCGTCTCCGCTTTACTACTGAGCGCCTGGGGAAGCCCTCCCCTCCCTCCGCAGACTAGTGCATATGCAGAGGCTGGGGAGTAGGGTAGGGGCTTCCCTCCAGCCCTGGAGCAGGATTTCCTTTTCCGTTGACATTAATAGATGGGAAATTGGGTCTTATTCTCATGGGTGAGGAGAAGCCCTCCCTCTCCTCCTGACTCCCCTCTTTCTCCTGCCCTTCTCTTCCTGCCCAACCCCACCCCACCCCACTCCCTACTGCCCTGCATGAAGGAGATTCAGGGAAGCATTTAACAGCTGAGGGAGCCTGAGAGAATTTGAAAACTCAGAGATGTCACACTTCCAGCCATTACCAAATCTATTCTTTAGCTCCTCTTCTATGATTTATTATTTTTAAAGTTCATTTGGTTCCCACTGAGCTCAAGCTAGGCATTACTTCAGGGACTTTTACATTCTGTGATTCATGTACTCCTCCCCAAACTCCTGCGAGGTAGGTGCCCTTTGACCCATCTCACAAGGTGAAACTGAAACCCAGAGATTTTACAAAATCAAGGGCAGAGTCTAGATTTAACCCTGGCCCGTATGGCTCCTTCTGTCTGCTGGTGAGTCTGCTTCTG
Organism: Madoqua kirkii; assembly: GCA_006408675.1. Classification (NCBI taxonomy): domain Eukaryota; kingdom Metazoa; phylum Chordata; class Mammalia; order Artiodactyla; family Bovidae; genus Madoqua; species Madoqua kirkii. The sequence continues at coordinate 70,527 of SJYC01027706.1, read as the reverse complement.
CCCAAAGGGGTGCACTGGGAGGAAGGGGTCCATGACGTATCTGAGTCCAGAGCTCAGGCACTGGAGTCAAAGAGACTTGAGTTCAGATCCTTGGTACAGATGTACACTAGCTGCTTCCGTGGGGAAGGTCATTTAATGTTGCCGAACCTCAGTTTCCCCCTCTATAAATTAAAAAAAAATGGATTCCCTCTTTCTCCAGCCCATGATTTCTTCTTGGGAAACCACTATTCCCCAAATCTTCTTTCCTGTGGTTTTCCTGGCAATGACCCCCTTGCCGACAGTAAGAGTCAGCATATGCCCTGCTGCTGCTGCTGCTAAGTCGCTTCAGTCGTGTCTGATTCCGTGTGACCCCAAGACGGCAGCCCACCAGGCTCCACCGTCCCTTGGATTCTCCAGGCAAGAACACTGAGTGGGTTGCCATTTCCTTCTCCAATGCGTAAAAGTGAAGTCGCTCAGTCCTATCTGACTATTAGCGACTCCATGGACTGCGGCCTACCAAGCTCCTCCGTCCATGAAATTTTCTAGACAAGAGTACTGGAGTGGGGTGCCATTGCCTTCTCCGAACATATGCCTACACCCAGCCAATCCATCAGAGCATCTTGTTCTCTCAGACTAAGTGATGCATTTGGGGATAAGTACATGTGACTAAATCCAGTCAATGAGAATTAGGTTTGGGGTTTTGGCTGGACCCATTAAGAATGGAAGGCTCTCTTTTGGCTTAGTTGGACGTGAACCTAGAGCTTTGAGTGGTTGTGTTGTCACTGCACAGAAAGAGCCTGCCTGAGAGTAAAGCAAAGAAAGAAGACAGAAGAGGCAGAACTAAGAAAGTCTAAGAGGAAGAAGAGCCCCAGTGAGATGACTTAACCTGAGCTTTGGCTCCCAGCATGCCTAAGACATATCCTCTGTATCCTTAGTCATATAAGGCTCCATGTGTTCCCTCTTGGCCAGACCGAGCTGTTTCTCTGACACGTGCAATCAATCAATAGAGTAAAAGCCCCTCAAGGGCAGGGATTTTTGTCTGCTAAATTAATGCATCATCTCTAGTGGCTGGAACACTGCCTGTCACAAAGAAGGTCGTCAATCAATACCTGTTAAACAAATATAACACTGCATCTCATAACATGTTGTGACGATAAAGTGGACAGATAAATGAATGTCGAAGCTGTCCCTGATGCATGGCCTGGTGAACCTCATAACCGTGGCTCTAAGCCCGAAGCCCTTCCCTCCGCAGCTTCTAGTCTGGTGGACTGTCCTCTCCGCTGGCCCTAGGCAGGTCAGGGCAGGAGTGACCTTTTTTTTTTAAGTTTATTTATTTATTTGTCCGTGCCAGGTGTTAGTTGCGGCTGGCTGGATCTTTAGTGTAGGCATACAAACGCTCAGTGCAACATGTGGGATCTAGTTCCCTGACCAGGGTTGGAACCTGAGCCCCCTGCATTGGGAGCAAGGAGTCTTACCCAGTGGACCACTAGGGAAGTCCCAGGGCAGGAGCAGTTTAAGTAAGGAGCCGTGATCAAAGACCATGAGTGGAAAATGCATTAATCAAAGCTGTAGAAACATAAAGGATGCTACGGATCTGGTCCTTTCCCTCCTGGACTCCACTTGGCACCCTTCAGTCTCTGTGGCCCCCTCACAACTCTTTGCCTGGGATGGCATCACCTACCGTATCCACCTGTCTCTAGGAAGAACAATGGGCCCGTGGCATTTCCACGTGGCAGAGGGTAGAAGGGGGAATGTTATGGGGGGCAGCCTTGTCTCCTTCCAGCTGGCATGAGAAAATGCAAAAAAAAAGTGATTTTTGGATTTAAACAGATAGGATGGTGTAGCAAAATAGAGCGCTGGTTGAGTCGATTGAAGGGCAGATTTCACTCCACTATTAAAGACCTGGGGCCAGAAGGTCTTGTGTTGAGTCCTAGCTCTGTTTTCTATGCGTGGGGGAGACTCTCTCCAAACCAGGCTTGGGTTTCTCAAGGGACCATATGTTCCACTTCCTCTCGCCTCCAACCCTGCCTACTGCAGAGCCGGATGTGCAGCGTGCTCACAAATAGACAGCTCTAGCTGAAGGGTCAGGGTATCTGTCCTCACCTTCCCTGGTGGCTCAGAAGGTAAAGAATCTGCCTGCTATGCAGGAGGCCCGGGTTTGATCCCTTGGTCAGGAAGATCCTCTGGAGAAGGGAATGGCAACCCACTCCGGCATTTTTGCCTGGAGAATTCCATGACATAGGAACTTGGCAGGCTGCAGTCCACAGGGTCACAGAGTTGGACACGAATGAGTGACTAACACTTGGGAATTGTACTCCCCACCTTCAGCCTTCTGGAAACAAACCTGTTCCTGTTCCCGAGAAGCAACCCCCAAAATTCTTGTCGCTCTCAGTCTGGGTAATTAAACTCAATACCTCCAGGGTGATTAAAAATTAATTCAGCGTTCAACAGGCCCGGAAATGAAATGCAGTGGGAAACACACTTGGCATGCCTGGTTAGATGTAATTAGAAAATCATCCTACTGGGGAAAGTAACTGAGGGGACGTTGCAGCCACAGAAGTGTCGGTTGGTGGGGAAGGCCGTGCCCTGCTTACACAGTAACAGGGTGCTTCTCAGGCCGCTATTTTCCCTTACTCAACTGTTGCTGACAGTTATATTGCACAGGCAGCTGGTTTATGATAAGGGTTTTCACTTCTAAGTCGGTGAGGGTTCACGGGCACTGCCTCTGCCCAGGCCTCTTTGAGTCTCCACTCCTTGGTCTGTGTGTCCTTCCCTCACCTCCCCTCTGCCAATGGCCACTGCCATTCCTTCCCTCCCCCTCAACCACACCATCTGCAGGGCTCTTTCCTGGCGCTTCTATATCCTGGCTCCATCCCAGCATCTCCTCACCTTCTCCCCCTGATGCCCTCTCCTCGCCCAATTTGGGCCTCTCCTTGCCCTTCCCTTTGCTTCCAGCTGCTGACCTCCAGGAGTGAGCCCAGCTGGAGGCTAGCTGCCCCCTGGAAGATCTTCAATATTCCTTATCTGCCAGGCAGCAGCCTCATTGCTTAGGATGCCTGTCCAGAGGCTGATATTCTAAGATGCTGCAGAAGGACATTTCATATTCCCATCTCAGAAGCCATCAGGGGCCTTCGCACCTCCCAAACCATCCAACTTTCCCATCTGGTCCCTCTGAATACCATGCGCAGCAGGGAATGCCTTGTTAACTCTTGAGGGCTAGAATGCCTTACTATTTTGAGTTGCTCTAGGGGCCTATACAGCAACTGCTGTGCTCAAGATGATTCTAGGTTGGTCATAACTTTTCTTCCAAGGAGTAAGCATCTTTTAATTTCATGGCTGCAGTCACCATCTGCAGTGATTTTGGAGCCCCCCCAAATAAAGTCTGACACTGTTTCCACTGTTTCCCCATCTATTTCCCATGAAGTGATAGGACCGGTTGCCATGATCTTCATTTTCTGAATGTTGAGTTTAAGCCAACTTTTTCACTCTCCACTTTCACTTTCATCAAGAGACTTTTTAATTCCTCTTCACTTTCTGCCATAAGGGTGGTGTCATCTGTATATCTGAGGTGATTGATATTTCTCCCGGCAATCTTGATTCCAGCTTGTGTTTCTTCCAGCCCAGCATTTCTCATGATGTACTCTGCATATAAGTTAAACAAGCAGGGTGACAACATACAGCCTTGACGTACTCCTTTCCCTATTTGGAACCAGTCTGTTCCACGTCCAGTTCTAACTGTTGCTTCCTGGCCTGCATACAGATTTCTCAAGAGGCTGGTCAAGTGGTCTGATATTTCCATCTCTTTCAGAATTTTCCACAGTTTATTGTGATCCACACAATCAAAGGCTTTGGCATAGTCAATAAAGCAGAAATAGATGTTTTTCTGGAACTCTCTTTCTTTTTCCATGATGTTGGCAGATGTTGGCAATTTGATCTCTGGTTCCTCTGCCTTTCCTAAAACCAGCTTGAACATCTGGAAGTTCATGGTTCACGTATTGCCGAAGCCTGGCTTGGAGAATTTTGAGCATTACTTTACTAGCATGTGAGATGAGTGCAATTGTGTGGTAGTTTGAGCATTCTTTGGCATTATCTTTCTTTGGGATTGGAATGAAAACTGACCTTTTCCAGTCCTGTGGCCACTGCTGAGTCTTCCAAATTTACTGTGAAGCAAATAATTGCAACAAGGCAAGAGAGGAAGTGCTAGGTATTTCCTGGGCCTTCTGGAAAATCTAGGACAGTGCTGTCCAATACAGTAACCACTAGCCTCATATGGCCATTAAATTAAATTGAAATTGGATGAAATTAAAATATAGTTCCTCAGCTATTCTTGTGGTTAGTGGCTACCACATGGACTGCAGATATATCATTCCATCATCAGAAAGTTCTATTGGATGGCACAGCCCTAGAACATAAACTTTAAACGCACAGGCTCAAAGTTGGGAAGGCCCTCTACTATTTACTCTATGACTCACCTGACTTCCTGAAGCCTTACTCCATTTCTTCATCTATTATAACAGCTATCTTGGAGAGTCCTGACATCCAGTGAGGGAATCCAGATAGGCACTCAGCAGTGTTTGATAACAGGAAGAGCTGATAAATGGAAGCAATTGGTTTTTGGAGTAGAGCCAGTGACTCCCAATCTAAGGCTCCCAGAGAATTCCAAAGGGGAACAGATATTTTAAATGGAGAAATCTGGTGGATACTAAGGATGCAAATTTAGCAGCATCAGTAATGGAACAAACTGGCATCATGAGCTTCCTGATATGATACAATGAGATCATCATCTCGTCTAGGTAGTATTCTTGTCCCTCCAAAAAAATGTCTAAATCTAATCACAAGGAGACAATCAGACAGATCCAAATTATATGATATTCCACAGAACAACTGGTAGTGACTCCTTAAAAATGTCACAATCATAAAAGAAAAGGTAGAGGATGACTAATCACCCGCATGACCCTTGTTAAGAGCCTCGATTAAAATCGACATCACTGGCACACTTGGAGATAATTTAATATGGAGCATATGCCAGATAACATTATCACCTCAACTTAAGTTTACTGAATATGATAATTCTGATGGAGAATGTCCTTGTTCTCCAGGACATAATAGCTGATGTATCAAGAAGTAATGGTCATTATGCTTGCAACTTACCTCCTAAAGGAAAGAGAAAGCTAACATGGCAAAATGTCAATGACTTACAAATTCAGGTGAAAAGCAGAGAGGTGCTCATTGTACTGATCTTTCATCTTTTCTGTAGGTTGAGATTTTCCAAAATAAAAAGTCAGGAGGGGAAAAGGCTTAACAGAAATCCTGTCTGTGATAAGGCTGCTTTGAGTTAATCACTAAGAATTAGAGCAGAAACACACACCAGACACCGTCAAGAGCTTTATGTGAATAATTTCTCTTAATCCTTACATCAGTCTTATGATCCTCAGGCACACAGAGGTGAAGTAACTTACTCAGGCTCACATGCAAGTGTCTGAGCCTGGATATTGCGGGTCCAAACCTGTTCCCTTAACTATTTCATCTCAGATTAAGTCTTTCAAACCATGGATTCTCTGAGGTGAAAAGAATATCCAGTCATAAATCACTCCTCTTTGGAATAGCTAGAGTGTTTCTATTCTAGATTGGATGAACTGAGTTCAGAATAGTCACTTTAGCTGATGGAAAAGCATGTCATTGGCACCCATTCTTTTCCAGGTGCTTTATAAAGACCTCGAGGTCACACAAAGAGTCCTTACCTTCAGGGAGTTTACTGCCTAGCAGAGATGCCCACCAGAACAGCAGGAATGCAGGAATTCACAAAAGGGGGAAAGTATCAGTAGCTTATGGATTTGTTTCACTATCCATATCCAGGTGCCTGCCCCCTGTTAAGTTACCTCAATTTCCCTCTAGAGGCAAGAGAAGCTTACCTCTCTGCTCCTCTGAAGGTACAGGTGATTCAGATCTAAGCTAACCCAGGGACTCCAGCCCCCAGAACATATTGACTGATCTCAAAATGGGCTCTTGACCCATGTCACACTGATCAGAGACAACATGTCTCAATTTCAGACTAAGTTTGAGGTATGGAGAAATTGACTCACTCTTTCCACTATGTCTGAAACTCGTAAGAATGTAAAAGCTGGACTGCTGTGCCTTTTTGCTGCCAATGGAGCCTGAAACTTCAGCCTTCAGAAATGAAGGCAAAACCAAGATTTAGGAAGAGAGAAAATAAAGAAAATACTGATGACATTATTTGAGCTCTAAATCCAACCTCACTTACTGGACTTTTGGGTTACTTGTGCCCCAAACTTCTATTTCTTTGTTTAAGCCTCTTTGGAATGGAATTTTCTATCACTTGCAATAAAAGGTGTCCTCAGTGATCCAGAAGATACCCTGGAAGAGATGGAGGGAATGAAACCTTAAGTGACAAATGGAATCCAGAAAGGAAAGGAGGTAGAAGGATATTCTAGGCAGAGAAATTGTTCATGGAAACCAGCAGACTAGGGTTCCCATAGTTCTTAAAGACCTGGCATCAAATCCTGGCTCTATTGCCTAGTAGCCTTCTAGCTCTTAACTTCTCTCTGAGCCACAATAGCCTCTTAAACAAGCTTAATGGCATCACCTCTCAGAGCTGCGGAGATGAAAATGATAGTGACTTGTTCATGCTTGCTGAGCAAACAAACCAGTCATTTTAACGGGAGATGAGAATGGGATAGAAAAGTGATACCTGGTAATAAGATGAAGAAAGATAATGGATATGGAAGGATGGGAAGGTTCACCTACCAAACCCTATCGAGCTCTGTAGCAATGCTCTCCAGTCCTCACAATGGCCCTGTAGACACTGCCATCTTGTTTCCAGATAAGTAAACTGAGGCTCAGAGAAGTGGAGCAACCAAAGTCACACAGCGGACGAGCACAGGAGCTATGATCCAAACCATACCTAGTTGACGCCACATCCAATGCCTTTCCCACCATAATGACCATTCCCTGTGGGTAGGGGATGAGACCCCTGGAGGCCTCCAGCGCTGGCCAAAGAGAATGATCTTTCCCTTGTAAGTAAGAGCAAGCCTCCCTGCCTGGGGCAAATCGTCAAAGAAATGTTTCCACTGAAGGCTAACTGGTTAACAGGTGGACTAGATCAAGAACTGCAGAAAGAAGGGCAGTCAGCTTTCTGAGCCAGACCCTGGGGTGAGAAAGGATGGTGTGGGATGAGCGCAGAGAAAACCCAGCATCTGGGGAGTGGCTGGTCTGAGCTCTTCAAGCCTCAGGAACGTAGGTCCCTGTGACCAGCTTCATTCCCAGAAACATGCAATCCCCACCCAGAGGGCCCTGCTATTTGGGCCTTGGGGAGAGGCTGGGAGGAAGGGCAGATGGAGCCTGGGAACACTCCTCCAGCTCTCAGGAGGAAGATTTGCATCTGGGTTGTAGGAGGAGGTTGTTTGTGGAGGGATGGGTGTGTTGGTTGTTTGTGTCTGTTCCTACTGATGGCGGCCTTCTTTCCCTGTCGATAACTGGTAGAACCTGCAGGGCTGATGCCCAGCCTGGGGCCCTTCCTCTGACTCAATGGGAGGGAAGGGGAGTGTCCCAGAGAGCAGCCTACATCCCTGACCAATGGCCTTGCCCCAGGGCCTCTTTGTCCACCAACTTCCACCTGGTACAAGTGGGGCTTGTTCCTCTTTCCTCTTTTCCTTCTGTGTGAAGGCCTCCGGGCACAGATGTGTGGCTCCTTCCGGCCACCAGCAATCAAGATAAAGAGGATAACAGGGACTGTCAGGCAGCCCTTTAGCCTTTTCCCAGTTCACCTGCTGCCTGCCTCACCTGATCCCTACATCAACTTTTGAGGTGAGAGGCATCAGTCCCATTTTAGAGGAGTAAGCTAAGGCCAAGAACCTGAAAGAGACTTGCCCAAATGGCTAAGAAGTGGTCTAGCAATGGCCAGATTCAAATCTTAGACTCTAAGCCTGAAGTTATTTCCATCACAGACATCTAAGGCACCCACACCAGAGGTGCTATCCCTCGGTCCACTGTGAGACCTTGGTGGGCTTGCCCCCAAGTCATCTCTGGAGGCTCCTTGGGTGTCCCACAGATGCCCAGGGCCAGTTTCTTCTGCTCCACCTCCTTGCTGAGGCCCACAAGGTCCCTGCTTCTCAGGCTGAGGCTGTGACCCTGGCACTCTCCCAGGGGGCAGGTCCTCAGTTACCACGGCGAACGTTCTGTGCTCTGAGCCCAAATAGGTAGATGGCTCCTCCCTCTAACTTGTGTCCCAAACTGCAGCCTAGGGAAGAAGCCTCTCAGCTTTTCCCTGCAGCCCTCTCTCTAAAGGAAGTGAGGGGTCCCTGTTTCTTGGCAGCCTGTCCCTATCTATTCACTTGCAGCAACAGCCTCAGCTAAGTTCATGTGATTACAATGAAACTTCCTCCATCACCACAGTGACCAAACCCCCTTATTTGTCCTTGTCCCATACTCAGATCCAAGTGCAGTGTCGAATTACCCCTCCTCCCACTAGGATCCTACGTCCCCCTGGCCACACTCATTATTTAAAGTCAGGCCAATCACAGCCAGTGAAACTCAGTTCCAGAACATTGAGGAGTGGTCTGGTTCTCAGTCCTGGCACAAAGGTGTGAGGCTCAGAGCTTCTGCAGCCCCTCTGTGCCAATGGTATGGAAACTGTCTGTGCTTCAGCTGCTACCCAGGGAAGAGCTGAGTCAAAAGACCACAGGTTTTTTGAGCACCAGGTCACAGTGTCACACTGTTTAGAGTCCCTGATCAAGCTTCATCTAAACCAACCACACCCTTGGACTTCAGTTCCCGGGCCCACGCATTCTGGTTTCACATTAAGCAAAAAGTTGGGTTTTCTTTTGTGTGCAACCAAAATTATGGGGACACAGAAGGTCACATCTGGGCCCCTTGTTTTTCTCCCTGCCCCACCCCTACTGCCTCATCAAGTTCCTTCTCAGAGGCCTACCTCCCCCCATGCAAATTGACTCATACAAACAGATACCCAGAGTCACCCTCTACTAGCCCATAAGTATACCATTTAGAACCCTTTGTGCTACATAGAAAAAGTGGTCCCAGACACTCTCCCTTCTTGGCTTGGTGAGGTGGGAGTGGGTGGGGAGTGGAGACACCAGCAGAGAGCACGAGGCAGGGTGGCAAACACAGGCCCTGCCCAATGGATACAGGATGCCAAGTCCATCCTGTCTCCTGAGGGATGGGCCCCCACCTGCACTGTAGCCCAGAGCTCAGGAAAGTCTACAGGCCTCATGTGGCCTTCGGGGCCTCCTATGATAGCTTCCAGTGAGAAGGATGGATCAGAAGAGAGAAGAGACCACCAATGGATTATTGTTATTTTTTTAAAAACCAGCCCCTTCCCAGGATGATTTAACCCTGAGCAAGAGGCCTCGTTTATCACTTCTCACTGTACCCTCTGGCCGGGCTTGCTCCCAGCCACACCCCCAAACATGTCCTTTCCTTCTTAGAGCAGGAGCTTGAGGGTGAGTCAGTGCTCATTCCTTCCATTCCTTCCAGACAGGTCAGGCCTCACCCCTTCGCCCTGCCAGCCCCTCCTCTGGGCAGCCGTCTGCACAGCGTACAGGGCAGGCTGTACCCACTGAGCTGCTCACGGGTCTCTGCAGTGAGGAGAGGCAGGCGGGGCCAACCTCTTAGCTCCTGAGGTTTTCAGAGAGATCTGCTCCAGGGATGGACCACAGCGACCTGGGTCTGTCCCAGGCCCTAAAGAAGGACTTTCTCTGGGGTCTTTCCCAACAAGCCTTGTCTTCCTCCACAGTGTCAAGTCCATTTCTGCATCAGTCCCAAAGAAGGGGGATGGAAATGCCTTTAGAGAGTGCCTACAGAGTCCCAGGCCCTGCCTTGAACTTTGAGTTCTCGTCACAACCCTCAGCGTGGTAGCACAACCGACTGCACAGCAGAACTTAGCTCTGGGTGGCAGAGTTCACCCCGGCTGCCAGCACACCACCCCTGCCTGCCCGGCCCTGGTGGTACCACTCCCCTGGGGCCACTGCTGTCCTGGGTCTGGCCGTTCTCTCTCTGCCCTCACCTCTAGCAAACTTTCTTCCAGCCCAAGGCTGGCAGGCCCCATGCCAAGAACAGATTCTTTCATCCTCTCTGGTCTAAATCAAGCTGCATCGGGAACAACCTCCAGGGGCCCTCCTGCCTTATTTGGAAGAAGAGCAGGAAACCAGACAAGAAATCGTCTTCACACAGCGCACCTCTCACCGTGACCACAGGGCCGACCTGTCATTCTCCAGAGTGCAGGAAATCTGTGCCCCGGAGGGCCCTGAGTGGGGTGTCGGAGGGGCTGCCTTGTATGGCCCTGGAGGAAGGCAGATGTTTGTGGGTAGTAGTCATGAAAGGAGAGCTTGACTCTAAAGCAAATAAAAGTCGAAGGTAACTTGGAAGCCACGGGGAGCCCCCAGGCCCATGGCAGGGTTATCTGGTTGGGGGTGGTCTGTGAGGAGGGGTCGGTTCAATCAGAGGGAAGTCTCTGAACAAGGGTTTACCTCCGGCTCCACCCTGGGCCAGCTTCCACAGTGTTGAATCACTAAAAGGGTGGTTTAATCAGCACCAGGTAACCCTGGTATCTCAAAAGAGATCAAGAAAAGCACGCCGGAAGAATCTTCTAGAATCAATTCTCAGCCCAGGTGGCACTGTAGAATCACCTGAAGAGCTTTTTAAAATACTGATTCCTGGCCTCACCCCAGACACACTGGATCAAAATCTCAGAATGAGGGCTGGGCAGCCGTAATTTTCAGTCCCCTCAGGGACACTACTGAGCTGTGTTTCTCAATTTTCCCTGATAATAAAAATCACCCAGAGGGCACATTTAAAAAAAAAAAAAAAAGATGCCCAGGCTCCCAACTTCCTAATCAATCAGACCCACCAAATCAGAATCTCTGGGAACTGAGGCCCAGGAATCTGCATTTCTTACAGTCACCTTGGCTGACTGAAGCTAGGAAATCAGGTGTCCAGTGCAAATGCCCGAGGTGGCCCAGACCCACTCGGTCCCTCCCCGCCCATCGCAAAGGACTTCCCTGTGAGGAGACACAGCACCCAATTCCCTCATAGCACATATCACTGTTTGAACACGATGTGTATTTATCTGTGTCTCTGCTTCACACCCATCCCCCCACTAACCTGTAAATCCATGAGGGCAAAATTCTGTGGTTCTATCACATGAGTGTATGTTCCTCAATTCTTTGTCTCGTCACAACAAAGACTTGGAGTGACGGACGTTAAAGCCCCCTCGGCCCGTCACAGCTCTCAGGTCTCGAATGGACCATGTTATAGCTCTTAGACAAATCAGTGTTACAGCTCTATTTTATTTAGAAGATAGCAGGAAAATCCATCTTCGAGGCATGAGGGCACGTCGATTTAAAGACACAAGGAGAAGAGCGCCCCAGCGCACAGGAGAGAGAGAGACAGCTAGCTGTGGCTCCTCTGTTTACACGTTTCTCTCTCCCTGGGCCTGTCCTATGTAAACTGGGCCAGCCAGGAGTGTTTGGTTTATCTGAGGTCCTCACCCCGGTCCTCGGATTTTCTTTTGTTTCATTTTCGCGGGCTTTTCCCTTCCTTGTCTTGTAGCCACCGCCATTTTGGACTCCTTTTCCCTGTTCTACCTACCTAACAACTCCATGGAGCGAGCTCTGAAGTTTGGCCTCAAACCCCAGCTCCCTGACTCACCTGTTCTTTGCTTTGAGTCAAGTTACTTCTCTATGGGGTGGCCCAGTGCTCTCACCTGTAACATGGAAATTAGAATACCAATCCTTGCCTCAGGTAGGCGATGTGAGGAATAAATGATACATGTAAAACATTCAGCGTGGTTCCTGGCACAGCGGCAGTGGCCAATAAACACTCATGGTGTGTGTGCTGTGCTCAGCTGCTTCAGTCGTGTCCGACTCCCTGCAACCCTATGGACTCCTCTGCCTATGGGATTCCCCAGGCAATAATACTGGGATGGGTAGCCATGCCTGCTTCCAGGAGATCTTCCTCACCCAGGGACTGAACCCTCCTCTCTTGCATCTCCTACATTGTAGGCGCATTCTTTACAGCTGAGCAGCCGGGGAAGCTCAAATGTTTCTTATACTGATTACCTTTTGCTACATAACAAACCACTCCAAAACAATGGCTTAAAACTGCAACCTTTTGGGGACTTCCCCAGCATTGGAGAAGGAAACGGCAGCCCACTCTAGTGTTCTTGCCTGGAGAATCCCAGGGACAGGGGAGCCTGGTGGGCTGCCGTCTCTGGGGTCGCACAGGGTCGGACACGACTGAAGTGACTTAGCAGCAGCAGCAGTCCAGTGGTTAAGACTCTGCCTTCCAGTGCATGGGGCCACAGGTTCGATCCCTGGTTGGGGATCTAAGATCTCACATGCAAGGGGCAGTAGGGCCAAAAAAGTCACACTTAAAAACTACAACCATTTCATGCCTTACAGTTCTCTCCGTTGGGCTGGCTTGTCTCTACTCGGAGGGATCTTGACTGAGATCCCGCTCTTGTTTGTAGCCAGTCTGCTGAGGATTAGGGCCTCCACGTGGGCTAACTCATAGGACTGGCATCGGTGCGGCCACCTCACTTCTCCTCTGGGTGACCTCTCCAATGGACTAGCTTGGGCTTCCTCACAGGGCATCTGGGTTCCAGGAAGATGAGAATGAGAGTCATGTGTCCCTTTCTTGACATTCTGTTAGCCAAAGTGAGTTACAAAGTCAGCCCTGAGTCAAGGGATGGAGAAATAGTGCCAGTTTTCCATAGAGGGAGGTGCAAAGACTTCCTGGGCATTTTTCATCCTCCATAGATGTTATTTTCCTGTATCGAGCATGGTATGCACAGCTGCCTGGGACAGTAGGCATTTACTGCATTTACTATGCATTGTTGAAAAAATAAATCAATGGATAAACAGAAAAGAAACCTGAGACCAGAGAGGAAAATGAACTTGCTTAAAGTCACACAGTAAGAGAATGGCAGGACCAGGACTCCTGTGTGCCTGGTCTCTCCTCTTGGCATTACATCAGTCTACTCACACAGCAGCCAGAGGCGGGGCCGAATTCATCAGATAACTGTCTCCCTCCTCAGCTTCTGCTGAGCCTCTAGAGTTGTAGACAGAAGCCGAGGACTTTGCTGACTTCCTGAAGAGTCTGGAACGGGGAGAAAGGAGCACTTTTCATTTCCCTGGGCACAGAGCATCCCAGAGAATGGACAGGAAATCAGCAGTCCTCCTCCAATCCCAGCATGTGTGTGTAAGGGCCAGGGGCATCAGAGGCAAAGGCAGCCCACAGTGTAGTCTTTTTGTGACCTGTTTATCCTCCTGCCAACCAGGTGTGGATGGATGCATGCATGCGCACACATGCACAGACCACACACACACACACACACACACACACACCCCTTTCTCTCTCCTCTGCCTTCAGGTTCTGGGAGAAAACTACCATAATCTGGGGGTCTGGCCTCTAATTTGGCTTGGACCAGCAACTGATGGCTTTGAGCAGTGAGTTTGGGGGAGGGAAACAGAGAAGAGTTGCAAAACGTAGACTAGGTTCCTGTCCCTGCCCATCAGCCCCTTGCTATCACCTGGGGGAAATCAGGGCCCCTGGGTGCCAACTTTCCTCCAGCAGGAGCGTTCCTTGCACTTGCTTAGTCACCCACCTGCAGCAGGAGAGACACCTATTTTTAGCCTTCAGTAAATGAGCTCTGCAGTCACCCAGACCACGTTCCCTTGTGTCTCTTTGTCATGGCTGGTGTGACTGGATGGGAATCACGTCATTGGGGACCCTGCCACCCCCATCTCCAACCAACTGACCTCCATCTCCTTCCTCTGAGACCCTCACTGCCTGCCGTCACCCACGTAACCGAGGCGGCAGAGCAGCGGTGGGTAGCACCAACGCGCCTGCCGTGAGAGCAACCCAGCTCTCAGGAGTATTTTAACCACTGACGTTGTTCAGCATTCCTGTGCATCACTTTCAGTCAGTGCTGTTTTTGTTGTTAGCTTCTCTATAGACGGCACACCCCCCTCCTTGTGCCCACGTGGACCAGTCTCATGGCCTCAGCTTTGAAGATGCCGCAGCTTGGAAGCTGAGGCACTGTGGCCCTGGAGCCAACAGACTAATGAAGCCAAGCTCCACTGATCACTCACTGACTCAAGCAAGACCCTCCGCCGTTCCAACCACTGACCCCTCGCAGGTCACCCAGGCTGCTGATGAGTTTTCAGGATGTTGGCACAACAAGGGCACCTAGATGCCATGAAGTCCATTCCCACTTTATTGACAGGGAAATGGAAAGAAAGGAAAAAGCAGGGGCCACCTGTTGCAGGTGCCAGACATCATTGGGACATCATTCTCTGTGACATCACTCCGTCAGGGCCACCTCGTGGATAAAAAGCCAGTAAGAAATGGTGCTGATGAGGCCTCTCTGCTGGACAGAACCATCTGCTCTTTGGCCCAGTATCCCCACACTTGGTGCCCAGCACAAGGTAGGGCTTCCCTGGTGGCTCAGCGATAACGAATCTGCCTGCCAGTGCAGGAGCTGCCCCCGGGTTGGGAAGATTCCCCTGGAGAAGGAAATGGCAATCCTCTCCAGTATTCTTGCCTGGGAAATCCCATGGACAGGGGAACCTGGTGAGCTACAGTCCATGGGGGGTCACAAAAGAGTCAGACAGGGATTTAGCAGTTAAATAACAGCAAGGTAGTGAAGAATTCCTCTACAGACCACTTGCATCGCTGAGTCACCTGGGCGCTTATCAAAAGTTCAGGTCACTGGGCTGTACTACAGCTTGAGATTTAACCCCCAGTAGTACATTTCTGTCCTACAGGACTTGAGGGGTGTCACACCGTCTCTGCCTCAGGTTCCTCGCCTTTAAAATGAGACTGAAGCTCCCTGTGTAAATGCAAGGAACAATGCGGTCACGTGGGGGCCGTATCATCATGGTGCCTGGCACATCGGAACCTCACAGCAGGTGACTAGACTTAGTGTTGGTTTCTGGTCCCAGGCAGCTCCTAGGAGGCTCAGGTCCCTCTGCCAGGCTGCTTGAAAGCAGACACTCCCTCCTTCAGATCAGTCTGAAACTATCACGTGCTGGTGACTTCCAGAAGTGACCCTGGAAACCTCTGCCAGGCAGTGGCACTCTCCAGACCAGGGCTCAGATCCCAAGATGTTCGCCACCCCCATCCCCCATCACGGCTGCTGGCCACAGTCATCCCTTGGCAGAAAAGCACTGTCCTATCCCTCTCCTGGTCTCTCCCTCTGGTGACTGAGCCCAACCCTTGTCACACCTTTAGAAAGGCAAGTGAAGTGAAATGAAAGTCTCTCAGTCGTGTCTGACTCTTTGCGACCCCATGGACTGTCCATGGGATTCTCCAGGCCAGAATATTGGAGTGGGTAGCCTTTCCCTTCTCCAGGGGATCTTCCCAATCCAGGGATCAAACCCAGGTCTCCCACATTGTGGGTGGATTCTTTACCAGCTGAGCCACCAGGGAAGCCCAAAAATACTGGAGTGGGTAGCCTAATCCTTCTCCAGGAGATCTTACCAATCCAGGAATCGAACTGAGGTCTCCTGAATTGCAGGCAGATTCTTTACCAGCTGAGCTCTCAGGGAAGCCCCTTTAGAAGACAAACCCTCCTCCCATTAAAATTTGGCAGAGCATGAGCCCCCCATGCATACAATTAGTGGAGCTGTATTAGTTTGAATTTCTTCTCTACGTCCAAATTGCCAACATGTTACTTTGTCACTTATAAAATCCCTGTGAACACAAGTGGGATCCAACGTGTGAAAATCACATATTCCTTCTAAATGTGCATGTTGATGCTTATTATAAATTTTCACGTAGCATCAAGTGTGTGTTGGAAACTGTCTTTGCACAGAGCATTGGCAAAAGCCATGGAGCTCTCCTGAAAATTGCCAGGATTTTGTTTAGCATGGTTTGCAAGCCCTGGAGAAGTCTAAAGCCCTTTTAATGGCTGAGGAGACTGAGGCTCGGGTGGGAGAAGGGACCCGCCCTTCACGTGGCCACAGCCACAGGAATCTTCACCCACATTCCCGACCTCACCAGCAGGGTGGGTGCTCAAAGGGATGAGGTCAGCACAGGTGGTTCCAGCCAATGGCTGAATTAATCTAAAGTGGCAAAGACTGTCTATGTCTCTCAGTGCACCAATCAGCAGATGTCAGGGACAGAGCCACTCCTAAGGCCTGGGGTGAGGAAGGTAGTAGGCATGTGGGCCCCTGTTTGGGAGCAAAAAGAGATGGTGCTGAAAGGGTTTAGATAGTGAAAGTGAATGTTAGTTACTCAGTCGTGTCCGACTCTTTGTGATCCCATGGACTGTAACCTACCAGGCTCCACTGTCCATGGAATTCTCCAGGCAATAATTCTAGACTGGATTGCCATTTCCTTCTCCAACCAAGCTAAGTTCTTGATTCAGCCGAATTCCTACTCTACAAACATCTGAGCTGTTGAGATGTTGTACTTTAACACGCTAGATAAAAGGCTCCAAAGAAATGCAAATTACCGTCATCATTGATGACAGTTCCCTCCCTGGCCAGCAGCTTGCTAGGCTGCACCCAGTCTGGTCCCTGACCGGCCCCTCCTCCCAGAGGATCCCTGTGTGGGAGAAGATAAATGAACAGAGCCCTTGCCTCGGGACCAAGTCCAGGGCGCCCTAACCAAAGGAGAAACCAGGTCTTTCCCACCACACCCAGCACAGGACACTGTTTCGTCCTGTGGGAGAGCAGCTGCCAAGGTGCCGAGTGATCACCTGCTTGTCGGTCGATGCTCTGCCCCGTGCCCTGCGTTGCCCTGAGAGGGTGAGGCGAAGCATCTTGCGCACACAAGTGCAGGATAACCTGCCTGCTCCTGGGATGGAGTGGGGGGCCAGCAGGCAGATCCCTCCCCAGCTCTCAGCCTTAGCTCCCTGTGGGGGACCATCTCGTGGGGCCTCGAGTGGGCCCTCAGAACACAGTAGGAGTCCGGCTCCATCAGCAGGGATGGTGGGGGTGGGGGGAAGTCTTGTCTGCTCTCTACCCTCTCCTCACCAAGGCTCAGCCCTGCCTGACGGTCCTCCCCCTTACGTGATGGCTATGGGCTCCTTGTTCTGTTTGTCAGTTTTCTTTTTTTCTTTTTTAAAGTGTATGCAAACAATTTTTTTAAGCCGAACAGAGATAATACTCATAGCCTCTCTGATTCCTTTAATACCATTCCCCTGTCCCCTGTTAACCCTGAAACCCCTGCTGTTACCAGCTTGGGAGAATCCTTCCAAAAATATTCTATGGATATATATGTATACATATGTATATGTGAGTCTATCCTTTTTGAAAGTAAATGTAAACAAAGAACATATTTTTCCAGAAGCCTTTTTTTTTAAGATTTTTATTTTTTGATGTGGACCATTTTTAAAGTCTTTATTGATTTTTTTTTTTATAATAGTGCCTCTGTTTTGGGTTTTTGGCCTCGAGGTATGTGGGATCTTAGCTCCTAGATCAGGGATTGAACCTGAATCCCCTGTGTTGGAAGGTGAAGTCTTAACCACTGGACTGCCGGGGAAATCCCTGGAAGTTTTATCTTATTTTTTATTTAATGACATATTTTGGAAATTGGTTCCTATTGGCAGCTGGAATCTCTTCCTTTCTAGTGGCTGTAGGCAAGCCCCAAAACTACCTACCAAGAAGTTTGTAACCAGGCCCCTATTGATAGATGTTTAATGCATCTCCAGTCTTTTGCTCCCCTGATGAACACTTTTATGAATGAGTCTATCTATAGTCTGTTCCTCCTGTGTTTCTGGGGTGCCCCCGCACACCAGGGATCTGGAAGGGGGCGGAAGGGATAAGGAGGCTCACACTATGTGAGAGAATGGACAGCTCTCAGGAGGGGAGGCAGACCTGCCCCTGAGCTTTAGGGAGGCCTCAGGTGAACAAAGTTGCAGAAAAGCCTTAAGGAGGAAATGTACATTGTGAGCAAACCAAGATTTTTTTTTTTTAATTATTTGAACAAGTTCCTTACTGATCATAAAAACATATTCCTTATTGGAAATTTGGAAAACAATGAGCAAATGGGAAAATGAAGGTCACCTGGAATCCCACTCATCTGGAGGTAACCACTTGAAGTTTAGTGCATTTCTTGCCATTCTATTTTCTAGATAGAAAGGATTTCTGAGGTCGGGCATGGGGAAGGCATGATGGAAGGTACTCTCTGAGCAGAGAGCACAGCAGGGAGCATTAGACTCTTTCAGAGAGAGAGTCAGAAGCAGGAGGAGATAGAAGAGGATGGAGGCAGGGATGCGGGTCCAGTTCAAAGGAGAGCCTGAGAGCAGCAGGGGAGCGTTTTCCCCTAGATGGACGGACAGTGGGAGCCACTGCAGGCACCTAAGCGCAGGGCTGGTAAGATCACCTGGCAAGAAATCTGAGAAGTCTGGATTTGCGATTTTGGAAGGACATCTAAGAAAAAAATTTCATCAGATCTTTAGAAGAGCAGGTCTGGAGTTCCAGAGGGAGGTCACTTCTGAAAGTATTAACTCAGGAGTCATAAGGTCTGAGTGTGAGTGAGGCAACAGAGAAGTCTGGCTTCAGGGGTGAGAGCATAGACTCGGAAAGAGCAAGACCGCAGTTGAGTCCCAAAGGCACCACTCACCAGTGGGTAGCACTGGGCGATTTACTGGTCCTCAGTGGATCTCCACCATCTGCCAAGTGCAGATGAAACTAATATACCCACATCAGAAGGTGGATGAGAGGGTTACAAGGAATGAGGCAGCTAAGAGCCTAGTATGGTGCTGGGTACACAGAAAGAACCCGCTAACTGGTGAGACTACAGAATGAGAGCTAAGAAAGGGCTGAGGCTAAATCTGTGATAGGAGGAGCTGGGAGAAAGACACGCCCCTCAGGGTCCCAACTTTCTGGACAGAAAGAGAGTGGTCCCCAGAATAAACCAAGGACTTAGGGTTTCAAGAGGAAGAGCTGATGACAATGCCAAGCACTACCTGAGGCACAGGAAGGGCTCAGAGCCCAGAAGGTCCCTGGTAAGTGGTACCTTCACAGCAGTTGCCATGGCGATGTGGATAGCAGGCCAAGGCTGAGAGGTTAAGGGGTGATGGAAGGTGAAGAAGTCCAGGGGTGAGTTGACAAGTCTTCCAAGAAGTTAGGCAGTTAAAGGAAAGAGGAGGGCCCAAGCTCAGGGGAAGATCATAGGGAAGAGCGGGTAAAGTTGCTTTGTTTTGTTTGGGTTAGAGGCCATTTCAAGATATTTATAGGCTAGAGAGAGGAAATCAACAGGAGTTCTCGAAGAGGGAAGTGATGAAAGACGTATTCCACATCTCCAGACTTCAGTTCCTCATTATAGCAATCAATGTGGACTAGGGATCCCTGAGGTTCTGCCGGCTTTTTTTAGTTCTTTGATTCATTCATCCATCTATCCATCTTTCCATTCATCCAGCTGCCCATCTGTCATCCATCCAGCTGTATATCCATCAGATGGATATCCCGTCTGCGCATCCATCATCCAGCCAGCCAGCCAGTCAGCCATTGTCCTTTAAACATAAATTGTCTGTAGACCTCAGCCATGAGCTAAGAGGGAGAAGGGATCTGGGGGAGGGATGGAGGGAAGAAGTGAAGAGAAGAGGAAGCAAAGATTCCTCTTGTGTGTAAAGGGAAGAGTAAAGAAGACAATCAGGCAATGACTCAACCATATTACAGATGGACTCAAAACCCACGCCCTAGAAGCCCTTTGAAATGAAATTCTAGCATTTATCCAAACCCCTTCCCCTCCACCCTGATATGTACCCCTCCTCAGCCCTTGAAACCCTGCCGTGGTCTTTATTCCACAGAATATCCACCATCCTCTCCATCGTGCTGGGCCCACATATGCAATTGGCAAGTTAGTACTTGACATGTCCATTTATTCAATAAGTGTTTGTTGACTATGTGCAATGTGCCATACACTGGGAGATAAGTAGTGAGCAAAAGAGATCCCTACCCTCCTTGAGGGGGCTTCCCAGGCTGTGCTGGTGGTAGAGAACTCGGCTGCCAATTCAGGAGACATAAGGGACGAGAGTTTGATTCCTGGGTCAGGAAGATACCCTGGAAAAGAAAATGGCAACCCATTCCAGTTTTCTTGCCTGGAGAATCCCATGGACAGAGGAGGCTGTGAAATGAAATTCTAGCATTTATCCAAACCCCTTCCCCTCCACCCTGATATGTACCCCTCCTCAGCCCTTGAAACCCTGCCGTGGTCTTTATTCCACAGAATATCCACCATCCTCTCCATCGTGCTGGGCCCACATATGCAATTGGCAAGTTAGTACTTGACATGTCCATTTATTCAATAAGTGTTTGTTGACTATGTGCAATGTGCCATACACTGGGAGATAAGTAGTGAGCAAAAGAGATCCCTACCCTCCTTGAGGGGGCTTCCCAGGCTGTGCTGGTGGTAGAGAACTCGGCTGCCAATTCAGGAGACATAAGGGACGAGAGTTTGATTCCTGGGTCAGGAAGATACCCTGGAAAAGAAAATGGCAACCCATTCCAGTATTCTTGCCTGGAGAATCCCATGGACAGAGGAGGCTGGTGGGCTACAGTCCATAGGGTCACAGAAGAGTCAGACATGACTTAACAACTAAATAGCAACGAGTTGGGAAACAAGACCATCAAATAGTTACACATAAATCTGTAATTTTTGTAGCTGTGATAGGAGAGAGCAGGGCTTTTCCATGGCTAGAGAGAACAGGAAAGGCTTCTCTGAAGAAGAAACTTGGGACCCGAATGAACAAGTATGCACCAAGTGCATTAGCATGCCAGCTGGGGACACAGATGGGCCAGGCCTGTGTGAAGGCAGGTGGAGGGACAGAGGGCCTGAAAGAGAGGCAGTATGGCCGGGAGGTGGGAGATGCTGGACAAGGGGAGGCAGGCAGGGCCTCGTAGCCCAGGAGAGCAGCGAGGAGCCTCAGGGGTGGTTGAAGCATGAAGATGACATGATGGGCTTCAGTTTCAAAGACCTCGCCTTGAAGCAAGTTGTAGATGTATGCATGCAGTGTGGGCCTACCATACAGTCTATCGGGGCCGCGATGGCTTGCACCCTCCACTTTAGATATCTGTAATATTTTTTAATAATCAGCCAGTCCTGCTTTTGTTACCAGGAAAAAAAAAAGTACTGAAGATGATAAAACTACAGAACAGGCCTGGGGAAGGAGCGGAGAGGATGCCTTAGGGCTGCTGAGGAGCCTCTGCCTGTCTGAGATGGTGTGGATTGTACCCCAGTCAGACAGAGGGGCGAGCAGCTGGGCTTTGGAGCTGAGGGCCACTGGACCCTCCCTGCCTTTTGGAGGGCTCCTGTCGGGTGCTTGAGCAAACTGGTTCAGAGGCGGCTCTTATTCCATCTGAGTGCCCTTCTGAAAGCCTGAGAGAAGGACAGCAGCAGGCAGGCCTGAGGAAGAGACCATGTTTTCTGACAATTGCTCTGAACGCCAAGGCAGCAGGAGCCACTTGCCAACTTCTCCCTCTGAGCCAGGCTTGGGAAATGGGGCCTCTCCCTCGGACACCATTGTTCTCAATCCCAGTGAGGGCTGGGCCTGTGGGGAGTGTTTTGTTGACAGTGCCCAGCAACCAGCGCTGCTGTTTTATTGGGAGGTTGGAGGCCCAGGGAGGAAGGCCCTGCCCCAGGAGCCCCAGCTTCCATGGAGCAGAGAGCAAGTTCAGGGAGCCCAGGTGGATGTTCCGGAGGCTCCCTGCCCCCCAGGCATGCTCCCCGAGAGGAGCTGGACAACTTGCAACCAAGGGAGGGGCAGGGAGGAAATGGGGCTCTTCCCACCCCTCGAATCCTACTTGAGACATCCCCATGTCACCACCAAGGAGTGAACAGGCTGGGGCCCCCCAGTTCTGATCCTGTTGGGGTGTAGAGGGGTATGCAGGGGAGACAAGGCCTCCAGCAGCCAGTCTGGGAGCACCTTGGGTTCGGGCTCACCTGGGACTGGAGTTGATGTCATCATTGGAAACATACTCTGCGGGACAGAAACTCCTAGAAGAAGGGCTGCTAGCTACCGGAGTCCTCAAACCTGAGCAATGTAGTCCAGAGCTCAGATCTGAAGTCTGAGAGAGGAGGCAGGGCCAGAAAGGTTTGAGAGTGTGAGAGCTCTAGTTTCACGCCCAGCTCTGTCTCGGTTTCCTCGCCTGGGAAAGGGGAACCACGCTGTCCTCACTCATGGGCCCCCCACGGGCACTGAATGGGGTGACTTGGGGAAGGTCCTGGTATAGAGCTCTCCTCCCCACCTCCACAACCCATTTCCACCTCCCACTCCCCCCGCCCCCAAGCGGGCAACCTCTGCTGTGTCCAGAGGCCTAGATTCTGACCCGGAGGCCAGGGGCAGGGCCAGGGAAGGAGGAACCCCACTTCCTCAGTGGGGTTCAGTTTCTTTATCTTATGAAACAAGTTGCTCTGTGGAAAGACCGAAGGTAGGAAAAATAGTCATTTCTGATCCGCAAGCAGTTTTTTGAATTTATTATTTATTTATTTTCTGTTGCCCTGGGTCTTCATTGCGGTGCACGGGCTTCTTGCAGTGACATCTCTTGTTGTGGATCCAGGCTCTAGGGTACTCAGGCTTTTTCCTGCAGAGGTTTCTCTTGTTGCAGAGCATGGTCTCTAGGCACACGGGCTTCAGTAGCTGCAACAGGCTCAGTAGCTGTGGCCCATGATCTTAGCTGCTCCGAGGCATGTGGAATCTCCCCAGACCAGGGATCGAACCTGTGTCCCCTGCATTAGCAGTTGGATTCTTCACCACTGGACCACTGGGGAAGCCGTGCAAGCAGTTTTACAAGTGGTGGAGGCACCATACAGGCTCAGGCAGAGGGTGAAGCAAGGTTGAGCTCCTACATCCCAAACGGTTGAACCCGTTCTGTTTTTCATGAGAACGGATAGCAAAGGAGGTGACTTGTTTTCAGCCACACACATAAGACACTCCAGTTGCCTCAGCCTGGCCCAGATGAGACCTCTTCTGGGAGGAGAGGTGGGTTGGTGGAGGGAGGTAGGGCAGGAGGAAGGGGAGCTGAAAAGTGTGGTCTTCCAAGGAGCTAAGGGGCCAGAGAATTCTCACATGAGTTCTGAACCACTTTCACCTTCACTTTGTAGAAACCTACTTTCTAGGGCTCTGCTCTGTAGAACACCAGCGCAAACACACACAGGTATACCCAAGAGCATGCTCATCACAAAACTGCTTGTCTAGGTAAAAATGGGCAGTGACCACTCAAAACATCCACAGTAAGCTGTGGATCGTACCTAGATCAACCTGGAAAGTGCCTCATGAAACATTATCACTTAAAAAAGCAAGTAGCAGAATTGAATGTGTGGCATGATCTCATTTTATTACTATATATGCCTGTAATACATAACTGAATATAGTAAATCAACCAAGTCTCCACACCCACACACATTTTGAAGCACAGAAAATAAAATCCTGGAGGAGTACACGACAAACTGCTAACAGCAGTTACCTCTAGGAGGGAAAAAAGATATTTTTCTCCTCTATGCTTCTATGTGTGAATTTCTTAAAATTAGCACAAGCTAGAGCTAATTTAACATACCACCCCCAATAAACACGAAAGGACTGGAGGGGGTCAAACAGTCATCCTTCTCCTAGGAGCAACCAGAGGGAGGGGTACTAACAGGACAAGTCCCTGTTGCTGGCAATGCCCCAACTACCACCCAAGAGAGTGAAGTGGGGGCCGTGAAAATGAGAGCAGGAAAAGGCCATTTTATTTTCCCCATGACCCAAGATCCTACCAGTCTACACCTGCACCTTCCGGCACCTGGCTGGGGTCCCACACAGCACTCAGGTCTGTGCTCCTCAGAGAAGGTGGTACAGGAAAGCTGGCTCTTCTGGAAACAAGGCACATGACCATTCATCACTCTGCTAGTGCTGGGTATTTTTGAAGCATGCTGTTTCTTCTGTTTCTTTTTTTTTTTTTTTTTGGCTGTGCCATGTGGGATCCTGTTCCCCAACCAAGGATCAAACCCATGTCCCTTGCATTACAAGCATGGGGTCCTAACCACTGGACTGTCAGGGAAGTTGCTGAATCATGCTGTTTTTTTTATTCTGGGATTCCCACTAACAATTAACCCAGTGGCAATATTAATGCTCACCAATTATAATGTTTTTCTTGTACAAAGTACATTACAGGTTGTTGTTGTTGTTTATTCGCTAAGTTATGCCCAATTCTTTTGTGAGCCCATAGACTGAAGCCCGCCAGGCCGGCCTGTTCATGGGATTTTCCAGGCAAGAGTACTGGTGTGAGTTGCCATTTTCTTTTCCAGGGGATTTTCCTGACCCGGGAACCCAACCCGAGTTTCCTGCATTGCAGATGGATTTTTAACACTGAGCCACTAGAGAAGCCTTGGTTACAGGTATCCTCTCATTTTATCCTAGAATCTATGAAGTAGGTGGTTTCACCTTTTAATTTCATTTTGCAAGAAGAGAAACTGAAGCTCAGAGAGAATATGTAATTTGTTGAAAGGTCTCATAGCCCCAGAGGGCAGATACTGAATCCAAACCCACACACTCTTAACTCTGAAATCTACCTCATTCAGTGGTCTTTTAGTGACACATAAAGCAAATAGACACAAGTGATTTTTTTTTTTAACATGTCTTGCTGGTAAACTCACTATTTAGCCTGACTGCAGATGTTTCACAAAACGAAACTGAGGGTTTGGATTCATAATGTCAGTGACTAGGGTCAGTTGAGCCAAATGATGACTAAGCTGTGATGCCTAAAACAGCCCATGAGCTGGTAATGACCCGAATTTCAAGGAAATGTGGAAAAAAGTAATCTAGCCCAACATGTGGTTCCACTGGGCATAGTGTTTACACAGTTATATAAGTGCAACAGTAAATAATGAAATAACCAAAATCATCATCTATTACTGTATTGGAAAGATAGTGGCAAGGGAGAGAATATGATGCATGCAGGAGGGGAGAGAATTCCTCACCTCCCAGGGAAAGAAATCAACAAATTATTCCTAAAGCTGCGAGCAAAGATGGTGAGGAACGTGTGTGAGATGCTATTTAGAGACATGAAAGTAAATGTCCTAGAGAATCAGTTTCAAGAGTTAAAGTGGTTGCCTTTGGAGATGGATCAGGGCTGCAGTTGTTCATGACGAACTCTGTAGAGATCTCTGATGCTCTGATAATGATGTTCATGTACGAACATTAAATAAATAAACAAAATCCAAAGCAAAGCGAGAAGGAGAGTTCTGATCCCAGATGGGGTTGGCATAGCCACGAATAGGCTGTGATGAAGGGGAGACTGGGATGAAGAGGAGACTGGGATTGTTTGTTCAGTCACAGAAAAGTTGATGGGGCCTGAACTAAGATTGTGGTTTTTTGAGGAGAGGACATTAGAATGGCTGCGTCACTTGAAACTGGTGAGGTTATGAGAAGGTAGGAGAGTTTAAAAAAATGAGAACCAAAGGAGAACACGAAAAGAAAGTGTGGTTATTACACAGGCAAGGTCATGCTCCTTGAGATCTTTAGCCCTTTGTTGGGGGAAATGACTGAGTGGGCCCTTGGGTTACATAAAATAAAGGTGTGATCTCTCCACCCATTGAGAAAGTTTCCACCATGAAGCCAGTGTGTCACTGAATGATGGGAATCACTGAACTCAGCCCTCCCTGGGGAGTTAGGCCCACACACTGGATACCCCGGATGTTGTGACCCAAGAGTATCCAGGACATGAATGTGGCAACAGTCAGTATGTAGACATCAAAGGTCTGAAGACCGTGCATGTTCTTCCAGGCTCCTGAAGATCAAACGCCCACAGACCTAGAAGGAATTCCAGGCCTGGCTCAGGGCTGTATCTCTCTGGAAAGACAGCCCTCTGCCTCCAAAGGAACTGAGTAAGCTCAGAGTTTGGGCCCAGAGATGCCAAGGCTTCCAGACCTTGTTCCCTCCTCCAGAATTACAAGGCCTCCTCCAGGAAGATCTTCAATGAGCTTACCAACTCCCACCTTGCCCTTCTATCGCTAGCTTGTTATGGTTTGACTACCAGATATTTAGTCTGTAAAGGACACCTCGGCTCCTGTCTGAGAGATATGTGGTGCAGCAGGGAGAAGCCCAGTCCTTAGCGTCCCAGTCCTGGGTTTGAATTTCTCAGCTTTTCTGCATTCTAGCTGTGTGGACTCCTTGAGGCTCACTTTCCTCGTCGGAAACTTTAGGACTGAAAGGCTCAGTTCTAAGAGCTGTGAGGCTTAACAGTGCTAATCTGGGCTAAGTGCCGGTCCCCGTGGAGATGGGCTGGAAGAGTGGCTGAGGCTGCGGGGCTGAGGTGGGGTAGGGGGTGAGGTGAGTGGTGGTGGTCCTCAGGAGAGCAGAAGACATTCCTGCTCAGTCAGCAAGGCCAGCTGCCCTTCCTCAGAAGCCCCTCTGGACTGGGCCACACTCACGTCCCTCTCACAGGGGCCAGAGCCCTTCTGGCCGCAGTGTCTCCCACGATTATCTACACACTAGAGAAGAGGTAGCTGGTCAGAACCTCCATGAGATGCTGGCTAAGGGCAGCCACCCTCGAAGTTCTCTAGGAAACCAATATCTGTCCTCTGGGCCCCGTTCACAAGGGAAAGCAAGTCGGTTCACTGTTCTGCTTCAGATTAGACTTTGATCTTGCTCTCTGTCCCTCTCCATTCCTAAATATGGCTTCAGGTGGCACCTGCCACCTCCAATGACCCCTGCTGTACGTTCTCTGGATGTCCCCATGTCTGTAACCATGTCACTGGGGCCTCCAGCCAAGGTACATCAATGTACACACGGTCCCCAAATTCCGATTCTGATTCTCCCTCTGTCCCCATGGGTCTCACCAGCACCCTTTCCCACCTTTTGATTTCTTCTATCGTCACAACAGTCCTGGGACAGGTGTCCAGGAGGGCAATCCTCTCCACTTTAGAGCTGAACAAACTGACCAGAGAAGCAGAGCATCTCACCACTTCCGCCCAGCCAGCAGGCCCCAGAGTTATCTTCCTAAAGCCAGGTGGGCCTTGTAAGTTCCCTTCTCATACCTTTCTGGCCGTTTCCCAGGGCCCAGCAAGTGAAAAGCCTGGGCTGACCTGCCTGATGCCATACTCCCGTGTCCCTCCCGGCACCCTACACTGCATTGATCACCTGCTGTTTTTACTGTCTGTTTTCCCACCTCCCTGACTTCACTTGTGCTATATACCCTCAGCCTGGTACTCTTTCCCCTCCTCTGAATGTCAAAACTGAATTAATCTCCTAAGGTCCAGCTCAAAGGCCACCGCCTCCTTCGGAGGCCCCCTCCACCATTCCCCAGGAGATGATCGTTGCTCCTTTCTTGGCACTTGCTAGAGCTCGGCACTTACCTCCCTGGGTCCATCCATTTCACTCTGCCCAGGGCTGGCGGTGGTTTGCACAAATTAGTCTTGAAAGATAGAACCCCAGCACAGTCACTTGGCTCTATGACCTTAGGAAGTCACTTTATGGTCTATTAACAGGAATAACACCAGCTTTTCCTGGTTGGGGTGAGGACTAAGCAAATCGTGTAGCTCAGTGTCTTTACTACTTGTTTGGAGAACAGTGGGGAGTGATGACCGTGAACCAAGTCAGTTACAGCTTGGGGTGGCCGGGGCCCTGGAGCCCAGGAACCAGTGCTGTTCCTGCACCGCCTTCCTCTCAGGATGTCTGAATCTACCTGGGGAAAAGAGATGGTCATGGTTCTTAAAGGCAGCTACATATTGGAGTCACCACTGACCTCTTGCATTGGAATCCCTCAGGGAGACTGCTGGAAATGCAGAGTACTAGGCCTCACTCCAGACTGTCTGAATCACCCCCAACCCTGGGTGAGGTCCAGGAACCTGTGTTTTTAACAAGCTTCCCAGGGGATTCTGATGCAAGAGCTCCGGTCACACTGGGTCACAGTAGACGTGGAGGCCAGCTGGGGTAGGGGCATGATATCCACACCTCCCCCTTTGCTTAGGTGACAATGGAGGTGGATCTGGAGATTAATGATACCAATGGCCAGTGCCACTCCCACTCCCCAACCCAGCCCAGGGCTGGAAACAGGGCTGATCAGCAGCCAAACTCGGTAACTGTCTCCCAGCCATTGGCAAAGTACCTGGTCAAGCCTGGGTACTCAGCAAATATTTGTTAAGCCAACTGAACTCTGGGACCACTCCAGTGGAAGACCAAGGACCCAGCCTCCGGGCTAGACCCCAGCTCTTGTCCTTACTCTGAACCTGGCTGTCTCCCCCACAGAGCCAGTGGGGACGGCCAGACGGGTATCTTGGGAGAGTGTGCAGAGTGGTGGTAGTGTGGGCAGAGGGGAAAGTCATCCTCCAAGGAAGGGAAGCTGGGGACAGAAGTAAATGTTGTTCCCCTCCCCGCTTAGAAATAGAAGCAGACACCAGTCAGCAAGAATTTACTGAGCTGAGACCATGAGCTCTGACTTAGAGCTCACCCAGGCCTCTCAATCCAGCTGCACAGCAGACTATCTGAGGAGGTTTGAAAAATACCCAGGCTTGGGCCCATATTATGTCAGAAAAAATCAGAGCCTCTAGGATGGTGCCCAAGCATTGATATTTCTGTAAAGCAACCCACGTAGTTCTGTTGCATGGCTAGAATTGAAAAACTACTGGGCTGGCCCCTCTTTTCCTCTCCTCTCTCCTCCTAATTCTTGCAGCCTCACATTACCCAGACACTTATAATAATGACTGCAGATCTTAGTGAGCCCTTTCTGTGTGCCCAGCATCACACTGGTTACTGTAGGCACAGTAGGGACTAGGCTAGACTTGGCTCCTCCCTTCACAGGGCCCATGGGCTAATGGTGTAGACAGACCAGTAATAATTCCTAATTATTGTAATACAAGGTGTTGGGGGGTGCCCCAGAGAAGCCCTTGCCTCAACTGCTGAAGTCTGGCAAGGATGAGGGAGGTCTTCTGGGGAAGGTACAACTTATGTGGAGGTCTGATGGACAGCAGGACAGTTGGGGTTGGCCAGTGGGAGGCAGAGAGAGATGAGTCAGCCAGCCACACGTGCGGATGCGTGCTCAGTTGTGTCCGACTCTTTTCGACCATATGGATGATAATCCAACAGGTTCCTCTGCCCATGGGGATTCTCTAGGTATTTCTTATGTCTCTCGAATTGGCAGGGGGTTCTTTACCACTAGTGCCACCAGGGAAGCTCCAAGTCAGACATGTGCAAAGCCTCAAAGTGAGACAGAGCTTGGTTCCAGGAAGGCATGAGGGAAGTTCAAGTCCACTGCGTTGTGCATGGAGGGATACCCATGGGAGAGGGGAAGACAGACAGGGCCAGATCACACCGAAGTTTGTAAACCATGTTAAGGAAGCCACTTTAAAAAAAAAATTTTTTTTTTCTTGACTGGACCGTGTGTTTGTGAGATCTTAGTTTCCTGACAAGGGGTTGAACCCAAGCCCTCAGCAGTGAAAGCTTGAAGTCTAACCACTGGACCGCCCGTGAATTCCCAAGGAATCCAATTTGATCCTAAAAGTAGTGGGAAGCCAATGATGGATTTGTGGGAGGGACAAGTAGAGACTGTCGTGAACAGATTTGTGTTTCACCTGCTGCAAGGCACAGAATGAACTGTAGACGGGGGCATGGAGGCAGGGAGACCAGTCGCGAGATGATGTAACAGTCTGGGTGGGACATGACGGCTGCCAGGACGCAGGTGGTAGCAGCAGTGGACGTAGGTAGGTGAATTCAAGAGCTCCAGAGGAACTGGCGTGAACAGAGCTCAGCAATTACAGGAAATGGGAAGAGTGAGGGTGCCCAGGGTGATGCTTGAGTTTCTAGTTTGCAAAGCCAGGTGGGTGGGGTGCCATGTACTGAGCTGTGTTGCCAGGGCAAGGAACAGGCTGGAAAGGGAAATAAGGGTCTAGTTTGAGGCCTGTTGAGCTTGAGGATCAAAACTGTTCTGGCTATCACTGTTTCCCTTCTGACAGGTACAGAGCAGTAGCCACATAGTCATGGAGGAATGGAAATGAGATGTCCAGGGACCACCTTCCAGGTTTACGACTCCCCATGTGATACCAGACAAACCCCTGACCGTGTCGGGGGCCCTCTGGTAACAGGGTCGATAGGCCTTCCAGGCCCTGCACCACTTGGGCCTTGGAGGCCTATCCTCACCAGCAGAGCTCCTGGGACTGGGCCTCAATGCCTCTCAGGAGACAAACGCTGTTGTTCTTGGTCCTCCCAGCCAGGATGTTAACCAGGAAGGGTGCCTGTGCCCCAGGGAGCCAAGGAAGTGCAAACAACTCAGAGTTGGCAGCGGCGCCCTGCTCCTCCTGCTGAGGCTTCCTCTGGGAGGTGAGCTCCAGTAGGTCCCCGGGCAACCTTGCCTCGGACCCAGGAGGCCTGGTGCCAGAGCTGTGGGAAGCTGAGCCCCAGCAAATTCTGCTCTGCTCCTTCAAACACCAGGGCCTTCTCTCCACCTCATCTCACTCTCCTGCTTGCCCCAGAGCTAAGATTGCCAGATTCAGGAAAAAAAAAAAAGGATACCCATTTAATTTCAGTTTCAGATAAACATTAAAATATTGTTTAATATAAAGTCCCAGGCAATATATGGAACTTACTTACACTCGGAAATAAACTTGGCACTTATCTGAATTTCAAATTGAGCTGGACATCCTGTACTTTTATCTGGCAGTCCTGCCCAGAGAAGATGTAGAAGCCAGCCAACAACCAAATGAGAGGAAAGGGGTGGCTCTCCAAATCCTCCCCCCGCCCCGCTCCACTGGCTCCAACGGAAGCCTGGTGAGAACTTGTGATTCCCCAATCCTTGGCAAGCTGCACGCTTCACCAGATGTTAGGGCTGGCTTTGGAGCCAGGGTATCTTTGGAAAGGTGTCACGTCTAATTAACCTAATAAGTAGGTTGTAAGCTCAGACCGGAACCAGCAGAGGATTCACCCTGACAGATGGGGAGGAGTGGGTCACACCTGCTGCAGGCGCCTGCCAAGAAGCCACTGGCATGGCCTGTGGAAGAACTAATAGGAGGCCTTGACTCCACATCAGATACGAGGCAGGCAGAAGTTACACCAACATCATATTAACAGTGATAATAACTGCCATTTATGGAGCCCTTACTATGTGCCAAGCACTGAGCAAGCATTATCTCATTTAATTCTCACAACAACTCTAGAAGGCAAAGGCTATTATTATGCCCACTTAACAGATGATGAAACTGAGGCCACAAGAGTTTGAGCAATTTGCCCAGAGTCACATAGCTAGATAGGGGTAGAAATGGGGATTCCAACAGCCATTTGGACTCTAGAGTCTGTGCTTTTAGCTGCTGATTCCTTGGTTCCCTCCCCCACCTCTTCTCCTCATCCCCAATCATTTCAAAAACATTTGGTGAAATGAAAATATAGTGAGATGAAAAGAAACTCCATTTATCCCTTCCATCAACTTTTTAAAATATTATTTATTTATTTGGCTGTACCAGATCTTCGTTGCAGCATGCAGGATCTAGTTGTGGCATGTGAGCACTTAGCTGTGGTATGTGGGATCTAGTTCCCTGACCAAGGAAAGAACCTGGGGCCCCTACATTGGGGAGCTCAGAGTCCCAGCCACTGGACCACCAGGGAAGTCCCTTCCACTAACTTCTGAATCATTGTCTGTGTTTAAGATATGTGGTAGTCTAGTGGGAGAGACAGGTATCAATAATTATTATTAAAGAAATGAAACAAAAATGCTTAATGGGGCTTTCCTGGTGGCTTAAGTGATAAAGAATCCACCTATCATTGCAGGAGATATATGTTCATTCCCTGGTCTGGAAGATCCCACATACCGTGGAGCAGCTAAGCCTTTGTGTTACAACTAATGAGCCTGGGCTCTAGAGCGCATCCCAAGAGCTGCAACTGTTGAGCGCAAGTGCCACAACAACTGAAGACCTCCCACCCTAGAGCCTGGGTTCTGCAGTAAGAGAAGCCATCACTATGTGAAGCCCACTCACTGTGACGAAGAGGAGTCCCGGCTTGCTGCAACTAGAGAAAGCCCATGAAACGGTGAAGACCCAGCAGAGCCAAAAATAAAAACTAAGTTAAAAAAATGTTTAATGAAAGAGCATAAGTGCTATGATACAAGCTGCTATCAAGAGAAGCAGTAAAACATGGTGATCAAAGGGTAACTTACTTTGTTTCTTTGCACCTCAGTTTCCCTGTCTGCAAAATGGGAGTAATACTACCCATTTTACCACATTGTAAGGGTTAAATGAATTAATACTTGAAAAGCACTTGGATAGTGCCTGGCGTGTAGTAAGGACTCTATTCAACAAGTACTTTCTGAATGGCTGCAAAGTTCCAAACACGGTCTCAGCTATTGGGACATAACAGCAAACAAAACAGATTAAAAAACTCTGCCTTTGCAGAATTTGTACTATTGCTTACCTTCTCTTGACAGCTATTATTATTTTTATGTGAACTATTATTACATAAATAATATTAACTGTTAGCATTTTTAATTGCTATTTTAGGTGATCTGTTATTATTTAATAAATCATGCTCTGTTGATCTTCAGAGGGCACAAAGTAGAGAAATATTGAATCCTCTGAGTTGGCCCTAGGACATTTCCTGTGGTTTCAGAGA
Organism: Madoqua kirkii; assembly: GCA_006408675.1. NCBI lineage: Eukaryota > Metazoa > Chordata > Mammalia > Artiodactyla > Bovidae > Madoqua > Madoqua kirkii. Next base: position 37,994 of record SJYC01027706.1, on the reverse strand, counting down.
CAGGCGGGTAACTCTTACTGGGTCTGAAGATGGGGCTTGAGGCGGTTGATAACCTATCAACATCAAGGCACATCAGTTGAAAAGCTGAGGAGTAACAGGTCCTGCAGGATCAGGGTTTGGGGGAGCCCGGGGGGTCAGCAGCAGGTGGACAGAGAAAACTTGGGCGTGGAGAGCGAGGGTGGTTTGCCTGCAGAGGCAGAGAGGATGGGTGCTGGTCTTTTCCTGAGAATCCTTGTGCAACACTCGTCTCAGGAAAAAGCCTGGCCCGAAGTAGGTGGCTAAAGTCCATAAAGGCTAAGGGGGGCAAATGAACTTGGCTTTTCTAGAAAAGAGAAAATCTGTCACCGCTCCCGGCAGCCCTGATGCACTGCTAAAAACAAGGTTCCAGCCACGGGCCTCTCCACCCTCCAGGGCCCCAGGACTTCTAGGCCTTCAGCCTTGGCCCCCCGGCCTTGCCCCCCAGCCCTGATACACACCTGTTCAGCAGAGAATGACTTTTGATTTGTCACCTGTCATGCTGCCAGCCTGCTCCAGAGGGTGGGGAGGGCCCCGGAAGCTCTGTGGGAAAACCGAAGCTGTTGTGTAGATTAGAAGGGGGAGAAGGGGGAGGCAGGTGTGTCTGGGAGAGCCCCGGGGACCAGGTGCCCTGTTCTCACGCTCTCATTGTCTAGAGACAGAAGGAGCCTCTGGCTGAGAGCAGGGATGTCACATGTCCAGCTGGGTGGCCCCCTCCCCCAGCCTGTGTCCAGATATGGGGCTTGCGGTCCCGCAGGGTGTTTAATTCATAGTCAATAAGGGCCTGGGAGGCCTCTGGGACTGTTTTTGTTTAGAAGCACACACTTGAAACTTCTGGTTAACGGGCAATATCTTTGGCCCTGGGATATGGGGGAACTCTGGCCCACTGGTGGCTGGAAGTGCACATGTGTAAATGCAGCCGTGGGCTTGCGTCCAGGAGGGCATGTCTGCTTTGCATCCCTGCACTCATCTCTGGACAAATCTGTGCGTACATGACTGTGAGTCTGTGTGCATACATGAGTATGGTCTGTATGTTGGTTTGGGGTGAGCAGGGAGGACTCTACAGAGCAAGTCTGAAAATGTCAGCTCCCTGGGTCTCCTCCCAGCTGGGCCTCTTATGGGATGAGCCTTTGAGGGTCTTGCTCTGCAGACCTCCCCTGCCAGAGCCTGTTACTCAAGCTTCACCGGCTGGCGCTGGTGACCCTGAGGATGCTGGATTCTGCGCGCAGTGGCCTGGACCGGGGAGATGATCTGGGGCCTGGGAAGCCTCCCTGGATGGGCACAGGGTCACAGGATGCAGCCCTGACTACCTAATTGGCCCCTTAGCACGGGACCCGGCGCCAATGTCCTGGCACTGCCGCCCCTGTTCCCAGCCATACCCTTTCAAACAGGCTGCTCTGGGGATAGAAAGAGAAGCTCAGCTAGCCTACAGGCCCACCCAACCACCAGCCAGGCCAGGAAATAAATCAGTGTTCGGTGCTCAACCCAACCTCCTGGTCCTGGCCTGCTCTGTCCACTTCCTGTTGGAGGCAGAGCCTTCAGGGCTCTGACCTCATGTTGAGAAAGCGACATTTTTGGAGAAGCTGCCCAACGTGGATGTTGGCAGGGAGCGGGCTGAGGGTGGTAGTCTCCAGAAACAAACTGAGGACTCTCCTGGCGTTCCAGCGGTTAGAAACACTGTGCTCCCAACGCAAGGGGCACAAGTTCAGTCCCTGGTCGGGGAAGTAAGATCCACATGCCACACGGTTTGGCTAAAATGAACAAACCAACCAACCAAAAAATTCCATGCCATCCACCCATTGCTGCTCAGACTTCCTCTGTCTCCATCTCTTCTTCTCGTTCCCACACTGATTGATCTGTTGGAGAAATTGTAGCACAAATGCTCTCCAGAGGAACTTTCTGCAATGACGGAAATACTCTCTATCTCTGCTGTCCAGCGTGGTAGCTATCAGCCACATACATGGCTACTGAGGACCTGAACTGTGGCTAGCATGATTGAGGAACTGGGTTTTTTGTTTCATTTTATTTTGGAAAGCAGAGCTCTAGTAAACCACTTCCTGCAAAAGGAACAAAAAATAGGGTCACCTCCAAGATGCATGTTTGATGCTGTATTAATGCTAAGTTCTTCCATGTCCGTCTTCTTTGGAGCCTCTCAGCAACACTGCCAGGCCAGGACAGAACTACTAACCCCCCTGCACAGAGGGCCAGATGACTTGCCCAAGGTCTCCCTATCAGAGACAGGGAGGTAGAGCTGCCCAGGTCTTCTAATTCTAGAAGTAGGACTCTCTCTATCACTAGCCTCTTGCTAGCAGAACTGCAGTTGGGCACTGAGAACAAAAAACAATGCCTGAAGCTAGAAGTTCAGTCCAGGTTTGACCTGTAGAGAAGAGGTTTCAGGGATGGTATTGGAACTTCAGTTTCTCACCTTCATAGATGAGGAGAGGGAAATATGGATATATCTAGGGTTACTTGTATGCCAGACACTGTGTTAGGCTCTTTACAAAGCTTAGCTCTTAACCTTCACAAGGTCAGATGTTCTCCCCATTTTACAGATAGGGAAATAGAGGCTCAGAGAGATGACTCAAGTTGTCCAAAGCCATATAGCAAACAAGTGGTGAAGCTGGGCTTTGAACTGGGCACTTTGGCTCCACAGGTTTCTCTTCCACTCAGCTGATAAAGAACCCACCTGCCAATGCAGGAGAAGCAAAAGATGCTTCTCCTGGCGTTCCAGCGGTTAGAAACACTGTGCTCCCAACGCAAGGGGCACAAGTTCAGTCCCTGGTCGGGGAAGTAAGATCCACATGCCACACGGTTTGGCCTAAAATGAACAAACCAACCAACCAAAAAATTCCATGCCATCCACCCATTGCTGCTCAGACTTCCTCTGTCTCCATCTCTTCTTCTCGTTCCCACACTGATTGATCTGTTGGAGAAATTGTAGCACAAATGCTCTCCAGAGGAACTTTCTGCAATGACGGAAATACTCTCTATCTCTGCTGTCCAGCGTGGTAGCTATCAGCCACATACATGGCTACTGAGGACCTGAACTGTGGCTAGCATGATTGAGGAACTGGGTTTTTTGTTTCATTTTATTTTGGAAAGCAGAGCTCTAGTAAACCACTTCCTGCAAAAGGAACAAAAAATAGGGTCACCTCCAAGATGCATGTTTGATGCTGTATTAATGCTAAGTTCTTCCATGTCCGTCTTCTTTGGAGCCTCTCAGCAACACTGCCAGGCCAGGACAGAACTACTAACCCCCCTGCACAGAGGGCCAGATGACTTGCCCAAGGTCTCCCTATCAGAGACAGGGAGGTAGAGCTGCCCAGGTCTTCTAATTCTAGAAGTAGGACTCTCTCTATCACTAGCCTCTTGCTAGCAGAACTGCAGTTGGGCACTGAGAACAAAAAACAATGCCTGAAGCTAGAAGTTCAGTCCAGGTTTGACCTGTAGAGAAGAGGTTTCAGGGATGGTATTGGAACTTCAGTTTCTCACCTTCATAGATGAGGAGAGGGAAATATGGATATATCTAGGGTTACTTGTATGCCAGACACTGTGTTAGGCTCTTTACAAAGCTTAGCTCTTAACCTTCACAAGGTCAGATGTTCTCCCCATTTTACAGATAGGGAAATAGAGGCTCAGAGAGATGACTCAAGTTGTCCAAAGCCATATAGCAAACAAGTGGTGAAGCTGGGCTTTGAACTGGGCACTTTGGCTCCACAGGTTTCTCTTCCACTCAGCTGATAAAGAACCCACCTGCCAATGCAGGAGAAGCAAAAGATGCTGGTTCAATCCCTGGGTCAGGAAGATCCCCTGGAGGAGGGCATGGCAACCCATTCCAGTATTCTTGCCTGGTCAGAAAAGCCTGGCGTGCTAATAAAGCCCATGGGGTCACAAAGAGTCAGACATGGCTAAGCTACTGACACACACCATCTGGTTTGGAATGTAGGCCTGATTTAGGAAAAACTGATTGTGTGAGTCAGATGGCACTCTGAACCAAGCCCCCACTGTGTGCCTATCTGTAGCTTAGGCTCCTGGGGATGGGAGGGAAGAACAAGGCCCCCTGGACCCCAGCCCTGGAAACCTACTGTCTCTGCTCAATAGACTGACACAAGTGAGCCAAGTATTGGCCCATAAACAAAGAAAAGGGACTGAAATGGCCTGGGTGAGCCAGGCTGGTTCTGATCTGCCTGGAAAGACTTCTCCAAGGAAGAGAGAAGCATCTTAGTCAGTGATTCACCTGCCTGGCTCACCCAGGCCACTCCAGTCCCATTCAGCACCTCCAAGGGCAGCTTCCTGACCCATTTGTTCAAGTATGGATTTTAAGTAACAAAGTATTTGAAACTTAGTGGCTTAAAAGGACAGTTCATGTTTGGGCGACCCAGGCAGGGCTTGGTGGGGACAGCTCACATCTACTCACATGGCATCAGTGGAACTGTTCTCCTGCTTGTCTTTCCGAGGGGAGAGGGGTCATGTGTGTGGGTGCATCAGGCTGGCTGAGGGGATGACTGAAGCTCAGGCTCAGCGGGAATACTGGGATGGCTGGGTTTCGCTCCTTCAGCGTCAGGTCAGCCCCTCTGCACTTAACCCCTCCAGAGAAGAGCTGGACTTACCCAGAAGCTGAGGGCCCTGAGAAGCTGCAAGGCCTTAAACACTGAGGCCCAGAAAGAAAGAACACCAGATCCTATCTCCCGGGGTCATTCTGAGGTTGCAGGATGGGATGTATGTGCAGACCTATCCTGGGGTCTGATGCTGTGTGTCTAAAGCACCAGTCTCGGCCTCCCTGACCTGGGTACATGATGAAGACCTACTGAGCCTTCTAGTTTTATCTTCAAAGCTCCTCCTCTTTAAGTCCCCTCACTAACTGAAAAGCGCCTCACCAAATACACCTGTACCTTGGTACCTCTGCACGCTCTGCTCCCTGCCCCGCATGCCTGTCCTCCAGTCACCCCTCCAGCCCATTCTCCATCAGCTCCTTTCCTCCCAGGACCCTTCCTGGCCCCCTGCCCCAGAGCTGGCTTCCTCCACTCTTCCCCACTCATTCACGGGTCACAGTGGCTCACCTGGACAGCGGAGGCAGGCGGGGCCCAAAGCTTGTAGAGTCCTTCTCAGCAGCCCTGCAGGAAAGACTGTAAGGGGGTCTGGCCTTGATAATGACAGTGGACCCCAGTGATCATGCACAAGGGCTCTGGAGCCAGGCTCTGTGGTTCAGATCCCACATTCAACCTAACTGTTCAGGATTGTCTCATCTGTACAGTAGTGATAGAACAGTACCCGGCTCCTCAGGTTTGTTGCAAGAGCTCAATGAGAAAATGACACGGAAGGCATCTTGTTCTATGTGGAATGAATGAAGGCTCCATAGTCACTGCTTTTACTTTATTGATGAGTGCTGCTGTTAGGCCTGGCTGTGAATGTCTGACCCCCCTGAGAACAAGGGAACCGAGGCTGACCCCGCTGTGACCTTCCGTCAGCTCCTCCCTCCCCCAGCCCCTAGAGCCCAGCTGGAGCCACTGTGCCAGGTGACATGAGGTGCCCTGTGGCTTAGCTCCCAGTCCCCAACCCTCTCGTCAGTGCCTCCCTGCCTAGACCTGCCTGGCCACTGACCCCAGGCCATCTGAGAGGTGTGAGCAGGAGGCCACGGTCCTCCAGCAGCCCAGGCTCCACGTGTCACAGGAAAGAGAGATCGGACACGTCCCCTCTCCTGGCTGGGCACTGCTCTTTCCCCGCTCCAGGTAGGTATGGCAAGGTGGGCTGTGGAGTAGAGCGAGGTGTGGGCCCCTTTCCCAAATCTGGCTGGTGACTCAGTGTTAAGCTCATACCATTTGTCCCTGGGCCCTGAGACAATTTAGGGAGTGTCAGCCTCAGAGTATGAGGTGGGCCTGCCTAGTTAGCTAGTCCATCAGTCACTTTTGTTGTTCTTTCTTTTCTTCATTCCACAGAGACTCCATGAGCACCCACTCTATACAGATACTCTTCTAGATACTGAGGATATAGACAGAGGAGGACTGACCAAAGTGGAGCCTGGGAGAAGTGTGCCAGGCCTGTGAGTGAGCAGCCACTTTGTGGCCTTGAGTTCTGCAGGCCCTCTTTGGTCCCTGCTCTCTCATCTACCCATGCCAGGCACAGGAGCAGAATATAATCTCTGGACTCCACAGAATCCAGTTCTGGCTGTGCCTCTTACTCACTGAGTAACAACTTGGCTCAACTCTCGAATCCTCAGTATCCTCATCTGCAAAGTGGGTGTACCATTAAGAGGGCCAAGGAAGCAATATCTGCCAAGAATTCAACACTACGGCAGAAGCTTCTTATGACACACCAAATGGCCTTCGTCCACCCACTGCCATCATCTGCCCCATCTCCTACCTTGCTGGGCTGGAATCTTGCCCTTCCTTCTGACTTCCTGGGTAGGATGCAGCTTTGCTGACAGGAGCCAAGCTGCCTTCTGGACCCCGGAGGATGCCGGAGACCTTTCCTGTGAGCCGTTTGCCCCCTGATGCCGGGGTCACAGAGGTCTTCAAACTTGAGATCAGAGAAAGATGAGGAGGAGGGTGACAGAGGCCATATTTTAGGGGCTTGTCCCAGCTGTTAGCAGGGATTCCTTCTCCATCAAGAACAGATGGGACCAGCCCTCCAGAGTCGGGATGGATTGGGCACCTGGTGGAAGCTGACACCAAGGGTGAGAAGTTCATGTGACCCTGTCATCTCCCATCAGGAGACTCCCACACTCTTCTTCCTGCAGCTAGGAAATGAAGTGACAGGTCACTCTGAGGGGCAACTGGTGACAGGCTCCCTCCACAGCATTTATTTAGAACTGGCAGCCTTGTCTCCTTCCAAAAGGGGCTAAGGGACTGCTCTGACATTTGCAGGAGGACTACTGGCTAACCAGGCCTTTCTGCATTCATACCATCGTCAGATTCCCACAAGAACTTCCCTTTCAGTAATGAGGAAACTGATGCTCAGAGAAGTAAAGAAACTTGCTAATGTTACCCAGCTAGTCCAAGGCAGAGAAGCCTAAGGAATCCAGTTCCTCTGACTGTTAATTTTTAAATGCCGATATGACAGGACGAAAACAAACTGAAACCATACATCTACCAAAGGACAGAGAGAGCAATGTTCTTAACTTCCAAGAGAACCTTCTGAGAAGAGGATGTACATAATGCATTTATAATGCTGATAAATGAGGCCAATAGTTTCTGTAGGGATATATAAGAAGCTATGAATAGCACAGACCTTTGGGAGGAGAAACTGGTATGGGGGAGGGATAATGAGAGCATTTTGCATCTCATTCTGTCTTCCTGTAGCACTGGAACGATTTTCCATGAGCATTTAATAAGCAGAAGTAAGGGGTCATTGACTAGTAGGAGTATGGGGCCAACTTTATTTTTCATTGTCTTCTTGAATTTTTTCTGAGATAGAAAAAGAAAGAGGGAATTTCCTGACAGTCCAGTGATTAGGATTCCAAGCTTCCAGTGCAGAGGGCCGTGGGTCTGATTCCTGGTTTGGGAACTAAGATCCTGCATACCATAGGCGTGGCCAAAACAACAAAACCAAAAACAGAACTATATTTGTTTTTTTTTAAAAAAGACATTGAGAAGCTAATAAAAACGGAATCCCAAGAAAATTTCACAAATACGTTTATTCATACAACTGAGAACTCTTTGGGACGTCCCTGGGAGTCCAGTGGTTAAGAGTTCACCTTCCAGTGCACCGAGTATAGGCTTGATCCCTGGCTGGAGAGCTAAGATCCTACATGCTTTGGGGCCAAAAAGCCAAAACATAAAGCTGAATCAATACTGTAACAAATTCAATAAAGACTTTAAAAATGGTCCACATAAGAAGAAACAAAACAAAACAAATATTTGTTAAAAAAAAAAGAACTCTTTCTGGGGAAGATCAGAGAGAATAAATTAAACTTAAAAGCCAAGCTATACCAAGATTTTCATGACTAAAAGCAGGATATAGTTCTCTGATATCTGCATTGAAACTGCTGTCATCAATAATTAAACATGGAAAAACTAAAATGTAGACTAATGCAGTTTTTGGAATGAAACATTTCATTTTATTTTGAGCTCCATGCCTTAAATGGAACCTGAAACACAGTAGATACATCAAAAAATCCATTGATTAATGTATAATTGACTTGTGCTCACTGGATCCTGCAGCAGGTACCCGGTCAATATCTGCTAATGGAAATCGATAATAAAATGCTATCCTTCTCAACCACTATCCCTGGATCCCGGCTTTGACCCTAATCCAGGGTGAGTGTTATCATCCTTGGGCAAGGTTGGGAGACTCTGAGCCCTCCTCCCTGACAAAAGGAGTGGGTAACCAGAGGGACTGGCCCCATCACTGTCCAGTGTCTGGGAGTGGTGAGCACAGGCAGGTCTTCCCTTCCTATTGCCCTGTCAATACAGTGCACAGAGGATGTGTGGGCTAGCCTCATTCAATATTTACTGCCCTTTCCCAGCCTACTCTGCCTCCTGCTAACACAGGCGGGTATGCAGAGGACCAGACTGAAATCCCCATTCTCACATCTCTCTAGGAGCCAGAATCCAGCCCCACAGGATTCCTCTCCTCCGACCCGGGAGATGAGCTAGCATTGTGGGCCTGCCATGGTCTTGAAAACAACACAGCTCCACCTGAGTGCACCGTCTTCCTCCAAACCAGTCTTTTACAGCTCCGCTCTCTGACCACAGTCTCACATTCCCCCCCATCAGCCCGTCCTACAGCCTCCATCAGCAGCCCACTCCTCAATTCTCCAGTCTCTGGGTGTAAAAAGCACTTCCTCTGCCAGGCCCACATTTTCACCCCCTTCAGTCTCATTGACAGCCCTTTCACCAGTCATCTCATGCCCAGACCACAGCAGTGGACCCCTAACTTGTCTTCCTGCTCCCAGGCCCTCTGGTCTCCAAGCCAGCCTGCAAAGAGATGCAGTTGAACCGAAGTAGAGAACCCTTTCCATCCATGCACCACCCGACCCAGAAATAGCCAAGAGCTTCCAGTTGCCTTTAGAGCTGGGTCTTACTTGCTCACCAGCATCCATTCAACTTGACCAACATTTATATATCACACTCACTTGGCACCAGGTACTGTTTGGTCCAAGTGCTTGCAAACGAGAATTTGCTTAAGCCTCATAAAATGAGGTCAGTACTGTTATGATCACTGCTTTACAGATGGGGAAACAGCATGAAGACATAAAGTAACCTAAGGTCACATCGTTAGTAAATGACAGAAAGCAAATTTGAATCCAACTAGTCTAGCTCTTGGAGAAGGCAATGGCAACCCACTCCAGTATTCTTGACTGGAAAATCAATGGGCGGAGGAGCCTGGTAAGCTGTAGTCCATGGGGTCCTGAAGAATCGGACACGACTGAACAACTTCACTTTCACTTTTCACTTTCATGCATTGGAGAAGGAAATGGCAACCCACTCCAGTGTTCTTGGCTGGAGAATCCCAGGGACGAGGGAGCCTGGTGGGCTGCCGTCTATGGGGTCGCACAGAATCGGACACGACTGAAGCAAAGCAGCAGCAGCAGCAGCAGCAGCAGTCTAGCTCTAGGGGCTTCCCAGATGGCACTTGTGAAGAACCTGTCTGCCAATGCAGGAGACATGAGAGACACATGTTCAATCCCTGGGTCAGGAAGATCCCCTGGAGGAGGGCATGGCAACCTACTCCAGTATTCTTGCCTGGAGAATCCCCTGTAGCTCTCCAGGCTCCGGTCTGTTGGGTCACAAGGAGTCAGACATGACTGAAGCAACTTAGAATGCACACATGCAGCCTGTCTAGCTCCGGAGTCCTCGTTTCTGGCCTTGGGCATCTGTGGCGAGGATGCATGGACCACATCCCCCTTGCTTTCCCGACCTTCCCTGCCAGCCCCTGGGATTCGTGAGCTGATGAGCATGGGCGTCCTCTGCTCCTTTTCTTCCCATGGGGATGCCTTTGCTCTGCTTCCCTCCTCCTCACTCCCCACCCCTGCTGCTCTGTCCAATTTTTCGTCCTCTCAAGGCTAAGTTCAGGCCACTTCCCTGACTCCTCCGCCCTCCAGCCTCACTCACTCACGTCTCCTGTGACTTTCCTTCGGCCCTCTTCTGGTGTTCTTGTCCACAGTCTGCACTGTATTCTCTCTGTGGGGTTCAAGCAGAATCTGTCTCCCCCATTCTGTGAAGGCAAAGGGAGAGCACGTTGCAATTCTCACTCACCTCCCATCACAGCCCATCGCCAGAGGGAGCAGGGAGAACAGAGGAGCCGGTGAAACTAGCCCAATAGTGAGGCAACCACAGGAGAGGAGGGTGAGGGCTTCTCGGAGGAGGTGAACTTGCGCGAACTCGTCAGGCCCTGCAAGGAGCGAAGGGAAGGTCCCGAGGATCAGCCTGCTGCTCCTGCTCCGTCACCCTCCTCATCAGACTCCTGGCACCCTTCTCCTCGTTCCTGTCCTGGGCGTTTGTGACAGAAATACTTTCCCAAGGTGCTTGTGAGACCGATTGTTCAAGAGTAACCTCTTCAAGCCTTTTTCTGACTGCTCTCTCTCATGTTGCTAGTTCCTTCTTTTTTTCCCTCTCTCTCTCTCCATTGCCCTGTTTTATTTTTCTTTCTGATATTTCTCAGTTCCCAGAGGTCTTTACTTTTCTTCCTTGCTGTTATTTGTGGCTCCCACCAGATCTTCCTTCTTCACCTCTGAATTCCAGCAGTTTGGGCAGCGCTGGCACATAGTAAGTCATTAATAAATATTTACTGAATGAAGAGCCAAATGAGAGTATCTTGTTTGCTGTGGACCAACACAACAGGCCTGTGGTTCTCCCACCCTCTTTGGCTGGAAAAGGCCACACGTAGCTGCAACACAAGGCCTCCCCCAGATGAATGCCTTTGGCAAGACCCCAGTGAGGCACTGGGGGCCAATGGGGGCAGTCAGGATATAGGGGCTGGGGATAAGGGTTGTCTTGGTCCCCAGAGTTTCTAGTGGAATGAGTGTCTTTGGTTTTAGTCCTGAGGCAAATCTTCCATACGTGTAGGTCATTTTGACCATTGTGGTAGGCAGGATTAGTGTGAAGTAGGTATAACTTTCTCAACCAACCATTTTCTTACTGGACTCATATGAGGCCCAAAAGGTCAGTAGAAATCTGTTTTAAAGGAAGATGCAGTAGAGGTTCAAAAATACTAAACTCCCATCAAAAATTACTCAGTTCTATGTTCCTGTCAATATCATTGAATGATGTCTGATCATTTAATTCTTATTAGGGGTAAAGGGGGGTATTTGTGTAGAAAAGATCCTAAGAATAAGAGATATCAAGACTATTTAACCCTCAATGCTATTTAACCCTCATCAAGCTATTTTTATGTGCCAGACACTTTTCTGAGATAGTTACATGTAGAAACTGATTGAATCCTGACATTGCCTTGTGAGAAAGGCCCAATTGTAATTCTTAATTAACAGATGGAGAAACTGAGACACAGAGAGAGTGTATGCAACTCACCTATGGACACGCAGCTAAGCAGCGGATATGATAGCAATAGTATGTGTCTGCAAATACACCATTTGTTTCCCACCCTCTTCCAATGAGACTGAGACTTGTTCTAGCCAATGAAATATGAGCAGAAGAGACATCTGTCACGCCCAAAGGGAAGTCAGTGAAAAGCCCAGGCATGAGTCTCCAGTCTTTCCTTTCCCCTGACATGAAACAGTGGCGATGTGCCGATGGCACCTTCAACCACTTGGATCCCTAAGTCACTGTGTGGAGCAGAGTTCCCCACTGCCCTATATGGAACACGCAGCTTGGGAAGAAATAAATTTGCATTGCGTCAACCACAGAAATCTGGGGGTTGTCTATCACCATGCGTCTCCTAGTCAGCCAGTAGCGGATCAAGGCTCAACGAGCTCAGTCTCCACTGTGAATTCTAAAGCTCAACCCTTAAAGTATCTTGGTATGAATCTTACCTAGTGATGGCCACCAAAATCCCCAGAACGAATGTCACTTCTCTCCTCCCCCTGCACACCACAAATTTGGAGAGGACATAGCTCATGGAACCCCTGTGTGTGAAAACCCTTATTAGTAATACCACGGTGTCCATTTGGCCCAGTGGAGCCCAGGACCAGCCTGGCCAGTGAGAGTACTGAATCCTCCTACCCTCAGTGACTGTGCACAAACTCTGGTTGTTGCAGAGAGGGCAAAACCCGGGGCTTGTGGAGGATTTACCAGGGTAAGAAGCATTCTCTTTTCTGCTCATCCTTAGTGGCTGGAGGCCTAAGCTGATAGCCATTTTGCCACCCCATGGGACCTAGGTGTGAAACCAAGCCCCATACTGAGTGCTGAGCTGAAAGGTAAGACCCAGTGATTCCATGTGAAGCACTGGACTCAGCTGGGTCTGAGACCAGCTCTACTCAAATGTCTGTGGTTGACCAAAGCAGTTTGAATGGAAATTTTCTGTCACTTACAACCAAAAGGTTCTGAGTGGGATGTCACTGCCCTAGAGAGAGTATGCAACTCACCTATGGACACGCAGCTAAGCAGCGGATATGATAGCAATAGTATGTGTCTGCAAATACACCATTTGTTTCCCACCCTCTTCCAATGAGACTGAGACTTGTTCTAGCCAATGAAATATGAGCAGAAGAGACATCTGTCACGCCCAAAGGGAAGTCAGTGAAAAGCCCAGGCATGAGTCTCCAGTCTTTCCTTTCCCCTGACATGAAACAGTGGCGATGTGCCGATGGCACCTTCAACCACTTGGATCCCTAAGTCACTGTGTGGAGCAGAGTTCCCCACTGCCCTATATGGAACACGCAGCTTGGGAAGAAATAAATTTGCATTGCGTCAACCACAGAAATCTGGGGGTTGTCTATCACCATGCGTCTCCTAGTCAGCCAGTAGCGGATCAAGGCTCAACGAGCTCAGTCTCCACTGTGAATTCTAAAGCTCAACCCTTAAAGTATCTTGGTATGAATCTTACCTAGTGATGGCCACCAAAATCCCCAGAACGAATGTCACTTCTCTCCTCCCCCTGCACACCACAAATTTGGAGAGGACATAGCTCATGGAACCCCTGTGTGTGAAAACCCTTATTAGTAATACCACGGTGTCCATTTGGCCCAGTGGAGCCCAGGACCAGCCTGGCCAGTGAGAGTACTGAATCCTCCTACCCTCAGTGACTGTGCACAAACTCTGGTTGTTGCAGAGAGGGCAAAACCCGGGGCTTGTGGAGGATTTACCAGGGTAAGAAGCATTCTCTTTTCTGCTCATCCTTAGTGGCTGGAGGCCTAAGCTGATAGCCATTTTGCCACCCCATGGGACCTAGGTGTGAAACCAAGCCCCATACTGAGTGCTGAGCTGAAAGGTAAGACCCAGTGATTCCATGTGAAGCACTGGACTCAGCTGGGTCTGAGACCAGCTCTACTCAAATGTCTGTGGTTGACCAAAGCAGTTTGAATGGAAATTTTCTGTCACTTACAACCAAAAGGTTCTGAGTGGGATGTCACTGCCCCTGTGGCTCTTCATGCTGCAGAGCACTGTGCATTCTGGATGGAGGCAGGAGAGATGCCTTGGGACCCAGGAGTAGAGGGCATCGTTAATAGTCAGATTTCTGAAGGAGATGGTGGGCTTGGGCAGAGCAGGGCTGAGGTGCTGGAGGTTGCAGGGCTGGCCCATCTCTGAGTGCCAGAGCTCAGCCTGCCTGCACTGGTATTAATCAAGTGGGAGAAGAGAGGTAGAGGATTCAGCATGGATGTGAAAGGAGAGGCCTGTCCAGGAAGGGTTGCTTTCTTCCTGGTGTACCCCAAACACGGCTCTCACGGCCTGTTCTTCCGAAATTGCCTGTTGCCACTCGAGTTCCTCAGGTAAGAAGCAAGACCTGTTCTTTTTGTATCCCAGAGGCCAGCTGGTACAGGGCTGCCACAGGGTAGGCCCTAGGGGAGTGTCGAGGGCAGGGGGTGGTAGGGGAATGGAAGGAGGACTAGCTCTCCCACTGACCTCTACAGAGGAGGGGGAGAGGGCCAAGAAGAGGCCACGCAATCTGCCTCCTGAGAAGCCACTGGTGGGATTTCCCCGACCGTCCAGCAGTTAAGAATCTGCCTTCCAATGTGGGGGACACAGGTTCAATCCCAGGTCAGGGAAGAAAGATTCCATGTTCTGGGGGCAACTATGTCCACAGACGGCAACTACTGAGCCTGAGAGTGGCACACCACAACAAAAGTAAGCAAACAAAAACTTAAAAAAAAAAAAGAACTCACTGGTAGCTCTTGGGCATTGCAGTGCTGACCTAGGATCTGCAGCCATTCCATGTGTCCCTGTCCTTCCGAAAGTCACTGCCCACCAGCAGCAAGTGAAAGGAATTGGGGGACAGGGGAGTCCACGCCTCTCACTGAGTTTCCCAGGGGCAGCCCAGACTGGTCACCAGCTGGCAGGTAGCCAAGACTGCTGCCCCCTCAATGTGGTGGGGGCTCTAATCTCAGCCTCTGGAGGAATCTGACACCTTGGACCCCCTTTCATCTCTTCCAGGGCAGTCCAGCAGGCAAAGTGCTCCAAACAGCAGCTGGGTTGGTCCCCAGGAGGGCCATGCTTGTATCAGTGATAGTGGTACCAAGGCCAGCCCCCAGGAAACCTGGATCTTGAGGATCTTGAGAGATGTGGGAGGGTTAATCTGATGTGGGCTGGGGCAGAGATGCCTAAGAGAACTCTCTGCTCCTAGGAGAACCCTCCGCTCCTCAGTCCCTACGTTTCAAAACTTTGCTGGCCTTGCAGCCCTGCATTCCACCCTTGGAGTTGCTGTGAGTCCTCCTTTAAGATGAAAACACTCCCCAGGGTGGAACACATTGACTTTAGAGAATAAAAAATAGCCCCACAGCTGTGGCCTTGAGACACAGGCAGAACAGAATCGGCTGGAAAGGAAGATGCAGAAGTGGAAACAGACATCAGCAAACCTTTCCCTCCTTCGCAGCGCTGCCTCCTCACAGTGGGGTGGGGCTGAGCTTCCTCCTGCCTTTCTTCCCTTCCCGACTCCATGCCACTTTGTGGGTCAGGTGACAGGGACACCTGGTTCACTCAATCAAGTCCCTTGAGATGAGAGTGAGGCAAGATCCGCAGAGCCTGGAAGAGAGCCCCTACCTTGCATCCCTCTTGCCTTCCCCCTTGTAGCTCAGTCCTGTCTCAGTGCAGAGGAGAGGCACAGGCCCAGGGACAGGGCTCAGAGGACAGTGGGGGACTTGGGAAAAGCCACTCTCATCTCTGGATCCTCAGTCTCTGACTGGGGTGGGATGATCCTCCAGGGTCTTTTCCAGCTGAGACCATCACAGTCTTCAGTGCCACCCATCTCATCATCCTGACTCTTAAGAGGAGATAGTTTCCCCTTTTCCCCAATCCCAAGTGATTCCCAGGGGTACCGGAGAGGGGATGAGCCTTGTTCCAGGGTGGAGCCCATCTCTGGATCCAGGTGAAGTCCAAAAGGCACAGTGAATGCCCTTTACCTGGAGCAGTGGCTCAGAGAATAACAGGAGGTGATTCTGATGCCTCTGGTTAGAGAAGCAGTGACCCCAAGAAGAGCAGTCTAGAGTTTGTGGGGGGACTGGGTAAGAAGTAGGGCTTCCCAGGTGGCTCCAGTGGTAAAGAACACACTTGCCAATGCAGGAGACAGAAAGAGATGCTGGTTTGATCCCTGGGTCAGGAAGATCCCCTGGAGGAGGGCATGGCAACCCACTCCAGTACTCTTGCCTGGAGAATCCCATGGACAGAGGAGCCTAGCAGGCTACAGTCCATAGGGTTGCAAAGAGTCAAACACGACTGAAGTGACTTAACATGTATGCATATGCACAGGTAAGGAGTGGGGACAGGGGAGAGGGCATCTCAGGGGCCTGGCTGGTGGCAGCAGGGGGCTTCTACACGGGAAGGAGCTGAGTCAGCTCCAGGGTCAGGAGTCTGGTCCTCCCTCCCAGCTGGGGATGCACGTGGTGGGCAGGACGGGGGAGAACCAGCCCATAGTTTTCATAAGCTGTTCAAAGGGATCTGAAACCCCAAAACACCAGAGCCTTTCTTTGAAAAACTTTTATTTCATACAAAATTAATATTTAGATACATTCTTACCAGAAAAGGTCACATCATACCAAAATACAGGGAGCAACAAGGAAAATCCTCCCCTGAGGCCCCCAGTGCTGCAGCCCTCCCCAGAAGAAGCCACTGTTATCTGCTCAGGGTTTGTCCTTGGAGAACTCAGGCTCTGGGGCTCCTCTCAATGATGTCCTGGTGTGGTGGCTATTGAAGCAAGAGAAAAAAATAAATTTAAAAAGATGTTCACACCACATGAAAGCATCCTCTTTTTCCTGGACCCTCCACACCCCTACCCTACCCTAGTCATGCCTACCCTGCTTGACATACACACACTGACAACAGTCTGAACTGAGGAAACTCTCCCCAGGTCCTTGACCTGAGTGGCAACCCCTAAGCTCCCAAGCGCTGGGATGCCAAGGAGCTGCAACTTCCTTCGACTCCAGGGCAGGCATTCTTTGGCTCCCAGAAAGCCTTCCCCGGAACCCAAGAAAAGGAGGATGAGTATTGGAAGGCAGGTGTGTGCATTTGTACCTTTATCCTGAGTCAGCGTCCAAAGTCTTCGCTCTGTCCCAAAGGCCTCCAAATCCCTGAAAAGGATTAAAATCACAGTTGTAAATTGATTGCCTCTTAACGGGGAAGAGTATCTTAGCCAAAACAATTCAGTTCTTTCTGGAGTTCTTTCTATTTACAGTTGCAGGCTCCAGAGTCCTGCCTGGGAATAAGGCAGCCTTCCCCTCCCCTTGAGCTTGGGGCTGGGGGGTAGCAGGGAAGAGGGAGGAAAGGAGTGAGAGGGAGGAAGAATTAGAGATGAGATGAGGTGTGACGCTGGTGGGCAAGCCAAGCATCGCCCCCGGAAAATCCATGTCCTTCCTAGAACCTCAGAATGTGACCTTATTAGACAAGGCTTTGTAGCGATCTACTATTTATTACTGGAGTGTTGCAGTCATTAAACTAAGATGACATCATACCAGAGTGGGGAAGCCCTTAATCCAATATGACTGGTGTCCTCATATGAAGAGAAGAGACAGTGAGGTCACAGAGGGGACAACACCACGTGATGGTGGAGGCAGAGACTGGAGTGATGCATCCATGGGCGGCGTCCATGGGACTGCTGGCAACCACCGGAAGCTCGGAGAGCCAGGAACCAACCCTGCTGGCACCTTGATTTGGGAATTCTAGCTTTCGGAACTGTAGGAGAGCACACTGCTCTGGTTTAAACCACCCAGTTTTCAGTTGTAATGACCATCCTAGGACCCTAACACGCCAAGATAGCGGTGGCAAAAAGAAGAGCTCAACAGAGACCCAGAGTCCCCGGCTCTCAGTAACTAAAAGGGCCAGGCCTCCTCGGGTCAGAGAGTCTGCGCCACGTGCCCCCTCGCGGAGGCTGTGCTCACTCAGGTGTGCAGGCAGCTCTCAGCCTGGAGAGATTTCTCCTAATAAGCAGCAAAACCAAACACATGTTCCCGTCCAGGCCCCCGAGTCACCTGCCACTTGGCATTGAGAGGATGTCAGCCCAGTTCCTGGCTGGCAGCGCTGACAGGCGCCCATCTGCTCCGGAAGTGCCTGGCCTGGGTAAACACAGCCAGGCTCTGCCTCCCACGGCCGCACCAGCGGGGCCAGGCAGGCTGTGCGGAAGCCCTGGGCCTCAGGCGCCCTCAGGGTCACTCTCTACCCCAACCTGGCCATGGCTGGCTGCCCCTACTGGCCGGCATCCCTGGAAACCGAGAAAGGAAGAGCAGGGGGTGGGGGTGGGGGCTCGACACAGGCCCCGGCCCACCTCCCAGGTCACTTCCTCGAATCCCTCCCTGCTGGGCCCAGGGTCACTGCGCCTTCCCACAGGCCCTCCCCTCCCCACTCTCACCCACGTCAAGCCATCTGCCACCCTCGCCCCCCTGGCGGGCACCACAGCCCATGACTCAGCGCCCAGCCCTGAGGCTACTCTGTGGGTGGCGGCTCCGGAAACCTTGGTGGGGAGGGAGCCTGGGCTGGAGGGTAGGGGTGAGGGCTGGCGGGGAGAAGACATGTGCAGACCCCAGGTGGCCTTTCCCTGAGCACCAACCCCTGACCACACTGCTTTCATCCGGTTCTTAAAGCAGGAACTCTCTAGCAGAGGTGTTTCCTAAAATATAATGGTCTCATTAAAATGCACCTAATTCAGTTTATCTTTTTCCCTCGGGGATCCACCACCTGTTCTTCTGGCCCTGATCCCAGGGCCAAATTGAGACCTGCTTCTCTAGTGTACTCCACCCTCATCTCATGTGCCACCCCCAACCCCTTGCAGCCCCCCAGAATAGAATATTCACCCCACACTCGCCTTTGTGTGGATAAATTCCCACGAAGGTGTTAGAGACTTCGTGTCACCTCCCTGCAGACTCGAGCAAAGGGCTCGACCCCAGTGTGTATCCCAAAGGCACAGTGGTAATGGTGAGACTGGAGGTGTCATTCTAGGGGGTAAGGATGAGGGGTTGGACCTCGCCCAGCGCATCTTGGGAGGAGTCTGCTTCTGAGTCAGGAGCTCTTTACATGTGTGTTGTCTCCCCTCAAAGGGGCTTGGCCCTTGGAACTTGGCTCTGGAGGAAAACCTGCAGGCTGGGCTTGTTTCACAGCTTGAAGACTGGGATTTGAGGGCCCCGCCCCAACCCCCAGGAGGTGAAGATAGGCCTGGGTCTCCAGCCCCAGGAGACCCGAGTTCCCAGCACACAAGAGCCTGCTCCGGGGATCTGTCTCACCCACTTCTGCTGAGCCCCGATCCAGTGGGTCCAGCCTCCTTCAAGGCCTCTTGGAGATTTAGCCGCCTTGCCTCAAAGTTGAAAGGAGGTCTCGGAATTCAGCCCTTCCCCTCCTGACTTAGCAGCCTTCTGGCATCCATCTCGGATTCCCCTACAGAACCAGGGGGTGGTGCCCCATCTTCTCTTCCTAGCCCTGTTCCCTCCCAAACAAGCCCACAGCCTCCTTTCATTTCATAGTGGCCGTTTTACTGCTGATAACCCCAAGGAAACAGATCAGGCCAAGCAAAAGTAAAGAATCCTGGAAAACTCCAAGAAACCTCAGACTTGCAGCAGAAAGAGTCTGAATGTCTTTAATTCCTGGTGCTGTGGCCACCTGTGAACTTGAACAAGATACCCTCTCTATACCTTGGTGGCTTCAACTCCAAATGGGGGGATAACATGAGTGTCTGCCCCACAGGGTGGCTGTGAAGGTTAAACGAGGCAGAGGACTGTGAAAATCACAATCTGAGATTGTCGGTCTGGTTCTTCCAAAGTGTACACAGTCTACTAATAGTAAAAATTAATCACAGTCACATGCATTATTCATTTAGCACTTTCTGTGCTGACACAATGAATGTCAGACATTGTCTGAGGATGTGCCTCCAATAAGTCTGTGTTCTTTTACCCCAGTCTTTCTTCCCACACTTTTTCAAGAGACAGTTCAATGCCTCTAAGGGGGCCCCTCTCTCCCCCTGGGTACTGGGATATTTTCCAGGCTAACCCTCTCTGGAGGAGAGTCTCCTGGGCACATATGCTGCTTCCCAGAGCAGGAAGGTGGGCAGAAAACGGCCCCAGCTGGAAAATTAGAGTTTGTGTTTCCGCACAACTTCTTCCGAATAATAGACTTGTAGGAAACACACACACACACACACACACACACACACACACACAAAGCTACACTCAGAGAACAGCAACCTGTTTTGCCCAGGGTTCTCCTGGCCTGTCCCACTTCACAGCTGCAGAAGTTGTGATATTTCCTGAGGCCACACAGCAAGTAAGCAGCAGAGATTCCACCAACACTGAGTACCTGAGACATAGCAGGTATTGTATCCAACAGGGCAGGTACTGTATCCAACATAGCAGGTACTGTATCCATCCATTTGGTAAACACCATGGCTCCCACAACAGGCTCCAGGGAGGCAGGGATGGGAATGGCATTGACATTCTACGGAGAGGGATCAGACCCACACAAGTCAAAAAGGTCATTGCTGAGACGGATAAATTCTATGAAGCAAATAAATCTGGGTGCCAGATGGAGTGGTGGGTGGATTTAGGGGAGGAGTCACTCTCTACCTACTATAGTCAAGGAGGCCTCTGAAAAGTGACATTTTTTGACATTTTGAAAAGATGAGACACAGGTATGTGAAGAGCGGGAGGAAGAGGCATTCAGCTGAAAAGAACGGCAGGTGCAAAGGCCCTCGGGCAGGAACCGTGCTTGGGCTCTTCCAGGAACACAAAGGCCAGAGCAACTGAAGCAGTGAGAGAGAGGGGCAGTTAGGGAGGTGAGGAGGAGAGGGAGTCAAGAGGCCCCACAGCCCTGGAAATGAGCCTGAATTTTATTCTGATGGCAACAGAAAGCCATAGGAAGCTTTCTAAGCGGAACAAGGACAGTTGTGATGTGTCATTTACAAAGTTCACACAGGAAGCTGTGTGAAGGATGGAGGGAAGGGAGGCAAGGAGTTGGGAGGACGCTCTGGTGCCCTGGACAAGCATGCCATCTGTGGGTATGGAGCAAAGAGGGAAGCAGATCAACACCTGGGACTGACACCTGTGAAGCACTGGGTGCTGGCCGGCATGCACCAAGGGACAGTCAGCATAGAGCTGGGGCCCAGAAGGAGCGGTGCTGGTGGCTAGCTATGAGGCCAGGGCTAGGAGATGGGGGCTGCTCTTCCTGGGCTTAAGGCCACAGGAGACCAGCAGCCCTAGGTGGGAGCCTGTAGGGAAAAATTTTGGGGATCTCACACCCTCCTTTCAGTTCCCTAACATATATGATGTCTTTCTCTTCTTAAAAGGCCATTGTCAGAGGCACTACTTGTGACAGATCAATGTTCCAGAAATAAGAACCTGGAAGCAATTAGAACAGAAGACAGCTTACTATATTTGTTTTTCTATTTCAAAATTGTGTTTAAGTTTCACAGGCACATGATAAAAACCTTCAGAGCACAGAGCACATAGCAAGAGATAACTCTCCTTCCCCTCTATCTCTATCCCTAGAACATATTCTCTGTTATCTATTCATTTTTAATTTTCCAGAAACATTCTCAGCATATACATACGTA
Source organism: Madoqua kirkii (assembly GCA_006408675.1). Taxonomy (NCBI): domain Eukaryota; kingdom Metazoa; phylum Chordata; class Mammalia; order Artiodactyla; family Bovidae; genus Madoqua; species Madoqua kirkii. The sequence goes on along the minus strand of SJYC01027706.1, from coordinate 16,904 downwards.
TACATCACACATCCTATTTTTAAACATGGAAACCAATTCAGTTCAGTCGCTCAGTCGTGTCCAACTCTTTGCAACCCCACAGACTACAGCATGCCAAGCTTCCCTGTCCATCACCAACTCCCAAAATTGCTCAAACATGGAAATAGCATAGTAAATGGTTTTTTATCTTTTTTTTCCCCCCAAGCCATATGGCTCAGAAGTAAAGAATCTGCCTACAATGCAGGAGACACAGGAGACCTGAGTTCAATCCCTGGGTTGGGAAGATCCCCTAGAGAAGGAAATGGCAACCCACTCCAATATTCTTGCCTGGGAAATCCCATGGACAGAGGAGATTCAGTACATGGGCTCACAAAGAGTTGGATACAACTGAGCACAGAACACATGAATCACTATTTCATTCTTTTACAGTGGCTGCATGTTACACCATCACAAAGCTGTATCATATAGGAAAGTGGGTATTTAGATGGTTTCTAGGTTTTGGCTAATACCAACAATATAGCATCAAACACCTTCATGTGTAGGTCTTCAGTATTTCTATTGGATAAATTCATAGAAATGGAATTTATAGTTCAAGGAATAATTACGTATTTCCAGTTTGAATAAGTACTAGCAAATCGCTGTTTGGAGCAGATGGAGCAATTTACTCCCCTTAGCTCCCGCTGACCCTAACAGCAACCCCCTCACAAAGTCAATACAAGGCATCATCCAAATGTTTCTTTTTTGCCAATTTCATGACACCTGACAACTTGCATGTGTCAAGTGTGAGTCCACCTTCATTGGCGTGGTGGATGTTATCACCCTCATTCTGCAGATCAGAGAGCGTGGTTCACTCACCTCAGGACAGAGCCAGTGTCCCAGGACTGCTGTGAACCATAGAGATGACAGAAAGCCCAGCTGGGAACAGGATGGCAAGACAGGAGTGAAGAAGCTCAGGCCAGGCAAGATTGTGGTTGCCAACGTAGACACTCAGGCTCTGGCAATTGAGATGGGGAAGGGAACTTGCAGGACAGAAGCCAAGAGATCAGGTCTTGGCTTCAATGATCAGGTCTATAAACCTGTTCTTCCAGGACCTGGGACAAAATGCTCCCTCTTCTGTGCGTGTGCCTGGGCCAGCCTAAGCCCTGGATGTGGGTGTCAGAGAGCCATATCAAGGCTATGGGAAGTAGGTCAGCCACTCTCTGAAGGAGTAGGGAATTTAGGAGCAGAGATAACAGTGGATGTTGACATCTGGTACTGAAGCCCCAAGTTTCCTCTCTTCCCACAATGAAGGTTGGCGGTTGCAAAGCAGAAAGATGCAGGCTCCATTAAAATTTAGAAAGGTCCCTGTCAATAAGCCACAGTAGCCAAACAAACCTAAGTTTAGCATCACACTCTAAGCCTGTTTGGGAGCCTCTTGACTTTTCTAATGGGCTCCATTTCCGTGAACTCAAAGGTAATGGAATCAGCTTCAGAGAAAACAATGTTCTAAATAAAGAAATGCAATCAGAGCTGCCGACCTTCGACAAAAACTCTTCTCATGGGCCTTGGATTTGAAGTAAGGAATGTGCACTTTGAGAGGGGATGTGTGTGTGTGTAAAGACTGTGAATTTCAGGTGTGATTGAAACTAGAGAGAAAGTCCCAACTTGTTAAAGACTGTCTTTTAAAAACAAAACTAAACTAAACAACAACAACAAAGAAAACAAAAAACTTTAAAGAAAAAATTAGAGTAAGATGGCAGGGAAGTGTGACTGTTTTGAAACTGACATTAAGGCCCATCCAAGTGTAGTGGGTATTAGACAGAGATAGGTTGCCCAAAGGAGTGGATTTCCAAAGATCACCCTCTCAGACTCACTGTGCAGCAATTTGAAAACATGGAATGTTCCAAGATGGGAAGGGCTGGGCTCTCAAAGCAGGCTCATCCTTGAAGCCTGTGTGCATAAGGAGAGGGGTTTCTGACCATGAAGGTCAGACTCAGGCAACCATGAAGGTCTTCAAGGGAGTCCTAGGGCATCAGCCCAGACAAGCCCAGAGTGCGGTCTGTATCTGGAAGTGACTCTCTGAGATACTAGAGTTTCCAGTTCATCTTTCTGGGTGAAGATGGTCTCTACTCCTCCAATTTTCTGGAAATTTCTCCCATTTTCCATACCATCTACCCATCCAGCACATCCGTTCCTCCGTCTCAAGCAGTCAGTAAATAAACCATTTTTTGAGCCTATGACAAATCAAAGACCACACTAGGCACCATGTGAGAATCAGATTAGGGCTACTGGGTGCTGCTGGGACACTGGCAGTGGGGGTCTTATACTGGTCATGGGGAGTAGAAGTAAGTGTGATCGCCTTGGAAAATGATTGGGCACCATTTACAAAAGTTAAACTTGCACATTAAGTTCCTCTCTTAGCTATATACCCCCCAAATTCTTGCACCTGTGTGAAAGATGCACATAATGATGTTTAAAGAAGCAATGTTCATAATAGTAAAGCTATGAAAAACTCAGATATCCACTACCAGAGAAGGAACATTTTGTGAATTACAGTTTATTCCCACAATGTAATATTATGCAGTGTGAAAATGAATGAAGTATAGTTATCTGCAATAAGATGGATGAATCTTAGAAACAGCTGATGAGTTTTTAAATAGTTTCAAATTAACAAAACTATAAATCAAATATACTTTAATAAATTTTTTAAAAGCAAGTTTCAGAAGACTACATATACTATATCTTTTTTTTCTAAAGCTTAAAAATAAAGCTAAGTAACATTTTTTAAGGAAACAAAAAAATATGTCTTAAAATTTTTTTAGAGTCAGGAATACTGAGCATAAAATTTAGGATCGTTGTTACCACTGGGGGCAGACAGTTTACAAAATAGGGGAGGAGCCCACCTGTAGTGCCAGTGATCTCAGTCATGTTTTAGTTCTTGGACCTCATAGCAGTTATCAAGTGTATGTTATTATATTTTATTCACTGCATATCAATGCAATTCTTTGATATCAAAAACATTTTAAGGCAATAACTCCTAGTCTGAAGGAGATTGCCAATCATATGAAGAAACAGAAGCACAGACCCCTGAAAAGGTATTTTGTATGTCATAGTACAAGAAAAAAATCTTATGAATGAATGACTGTTTGAACTCGTTGCAAGTGACCAAAACCAAATGCAAACTAGTTTAAGCAAAAGTAAGTTGTAAGTAAATAATAGGTGAGTAAATCTGGCTCATTAATCCAGGTGAGGCCAGAACCAGAAACTCTAAAACCTCAAATAATGGGCAACTCATTTCATCACTCTCTCTGCCTCTTTCTGTGTGTTGGCCTCTTTCTTGTGGTGTTTCCATTTTGTAAGAGGAAGAGAAGAAGGGGCGTGGACCATGCCAGCCTGGCTTTGCATCACGTCAGTTTGGCAAACCCAAAGGCAAAAGAGGGGGATTTTCTTCTCCCTATATTCCATTCACAAAGTCCCAGGCAAAGATTCCAACTGGCCTGTTTTGGGTCATATGTCCATCCCTGGGCCAATCACAGTGACCAGGAGAAAGGGTATTAACGTGATTGGAGGAAATCGTGGGGGTTGGGGGGATGGGAGGGTTACCCCAAAAAAGGAAGTCCTATCAAGAGGAAGCGGAAGGAGGGATGACAGGTGTCCACTCCCAAGGCTCAGACAGCAAAGGGAGTAAGAGTTGCGGCGTGGGGAACACAGTGAGGCTCTTGGCAGAGAAAGTCCTAACCTGGAGGCTGCACAAGGGGCAGAACCTGAAGCCTTCGGGAGGGAGGGAGGCTCCCGCTAGACCCCGGAGGCATGAGGCTGACTGTGTAGGGCAGGAATGGCTCCGGGGGATCCTGGGGGAGCCGTTTTAATTGTTCTGTGGGCTGGTCGGCTCCAGGGTGTAAAAACAAACCCTGATGGGAGGGATTCCCTGGAAATGGAAAAAAGGTACGTAGAAGGCAGAACACAGGATGTTGCGGAAGCCCAGCGGACGCCCCCACGCAGGGCTCAGGCTGAGTCAAGCGACGTCTGGGGCCGTGGAGGGGGCAGGCTGCAGGCAGCTGGGAACCGAGCGCAGCGTGGGGCCAGGAGCTCTTCCCTCTAGGAGTTGCCCAGAAGGATGTTCCCAGCCCAGCTGATCTGGCTCACCATCCCCAAGTCGTAGCTCTCGGGAATCCCACGCTACTTACACGGCAGAGGGGCGGCCCTCAGTGTGAGGACCAGGGTCCAGCAGGCCCGGCGGCCGTGTCAGTGGCCTCAGACGGGCGGGGCCTGCAGGCCCAAGAGCCCCTGCCTCAGAGAGAAGTAGGAACCGGGGCAGGGCTGTCTAGTCACATCAACTCAACGGCCGCCACACACCCGTTAGGAGTCCGGGGCTCTGGCGTTTGCTCAGGATACAAATCATTCTGACGTTTGCCAAATTCGGGACCTGGGCCACGTGCTTCACTCTCAGTTCCCAGAGTCCCAGTCAGGAAAATGCCCGGTACACAGCGTCATACCTTCCTGAGAGGCACCTACCTGCGGGGCGAGTGTGAGGCCCATGTGCGAAACGGTTAGGGCTGGCAGGAGGCTCTGCATCGGTGGCTCTGCATCGGTGTTTGTCATAGTTACAGTCAGTGTTAGTCGGCTTGTCGTTTCTGACTTTTTGCGATCCTCATAGACTGTAGCCCTCCAGGCTCCTCTGTCCATGTGATTCTCCAGGCAAGAATGCTGGAGTGGGTTGCCAGTTCCTTCTCCAGGGGATAATGACACGATTTCATAACCGAGAGTCCCTGAGGTGAAAGGTGTGAGCCCCTGACAGTGCAGACAGTCGCACAGAGGCTAAATGACCCCATGCTGAGGGCACTGTAGAGGGCACAGGGCCCTACATTTGAAGCAGTTTCCCACCTCACAGCCTTTGCTTGGAATATGCTTCCCTGGGATCCAACATGATTCACTCTTAGGATAAATGTCATCTCCTCAAAAAAACCTTCTCTGATCACCCTACTAAAAATGTAACCTCCCTATTCTCCATCCAAATACTCTCATTTATGATCTTCCTTTCATTATTGTTGTTGTTCAGTCGCTGAATCATCTCTGACTCTGCGACTCCACTGACTGCAGCATGCCAGGCTTCTCTGTCCTCCACCAACTTCCGGAGTTTACTCAAATTCATGTCCATTGAGTCAGTGATGCTATCCAACCTTCTGTTCCTCTGCTACCCTCTTCTCCTTTTGCCTTCATTATTACTCTTTTATATTAATTTATATTTTTATTTGTTTTTATTAATAATCTGATTCCCTTCTGGAACATAAGGTTACTGAGTACATATACCTGTTCTGCCACTGTATGCTTACCCTAACGTGGCACATTGACAGGTGCTTAAATATTTGTGGAATGGATAGATGAAGAATGCCCTTATAAAACTCAGGCCGTGTGTTTCAACTAAGGCTCAGAGAGGTTCGCTCACATCTCTCATGGCCTTATTTATATTCAGCTTCTCAGAGTTCCTGGGCGTGAGGTCCTGGTTCTAGTCAAGCCATGGAGTCACCAGAACTGGGTACCACCTATTGTACCCCCATACCAACTTGGTCTTCCCTGGGGTTCTGTGATTCACTCAGAACCTATGTGGGGAACTGGGGTTAGCCAGTTGGAGTTTAGCTAAATAGACCACTGATAGACCATCATGGATAGGTCTGTTGATAGACCATCAATAAACATTTGCAGAGTCCCTTGCTACCCACCTTTGGGGAGTATCCTGGGCTGGCCTGGGGAGACAGAGCCTGTTGGATATCCTCCTTGGCTGCTGTCCTGAAGCCTTCTCCATGGCATCTACTGGGTGGTATCATGTTTAAATGCCTAACTTCAAATGACAATTCATGATTTCATACTGAAAAATGTCACTGAGATACAAGTCTGACACTCCAGTTTGCTGATTGGCATGATCTCTGCCTGCAAGCCAGTGCTTTTCAAGACATGGTCTGTGGCCCATCTATAATGAATCACGAGATGCTTGGGAAAACAAACACAAAAAACTACACAGGCTCCTAGCCAGCCTGGACTTGCTAGATCAGAATCTCTGCAGCAGGTTTTGAAGTCAGCACTTTTCTTTAGAGTAAATAACTCAGGCAAGATCACTAACTAGTGAGTAGTGGAGGACCAAACCCAGGCAGTGGGGCTCCAGAGCCTGTGTATGCCTGACTTTTGTCTGATGGTAGCTCTCTATTCCCCACAGGCCCACATCTGCCTCTCGCACCAGGGACTCAGCAACAACTGTCTCTCTAAACTCTATTTGCACCCTTCCAACAAGCAGGTCCAGACCCCCTGCTGATGGCCACCTCCTTTGTTTGATGAAGTCTGTGGTGAGCATGCAGGTCTTTCCGTCCCCACCATAAGTTTAGAGGGTAAACAGTTATTTAGATCATTTCTGTATCCCTGGAAGCCAGGACAAGGCCTTGCCCAGACCAACTCCAGTCTCTGTGGGTTGCAAATAGGATATATTCACCCACCTAATACTTCTGTGCCTACCCTGTTCCAGGCCTTTTGTGGGCGCTCAGGATGCAGCAGTGTAAAACCAAACAAAAACCCCTTCCCCCCAAGGAGTTTATAGTCTATGTACAAGTGAAGTGATAATGACCTCTGCAAGGCCTGCCCGGAACTAAATGAAATAAACTGCAAGCTGGAAAGAAAAGCAAGAACTCTGGGGACTAAGGCAATCAAGGGGGACTTCCTGTGAGAAGTTTCACTAGCATCACCTTCCTTATGACTGAAATCACCTAAGATAAGTCTATTGAAGACTTGAATGTTCTCTGTAGAGCCTCACTCCCAGAGGCCAATGCTAAGGACGTGGTGTATCAGGCACAATTCCCACAGTTCAAAGCACCTTGATCAGGGTCTGCAGGGAAGATGTGGGAGTAGGGGAAATGAGGATGGAGGGGCCGAGGGACATTTATTAATAGTAATGTTATTTTGAGTGAAATCTTTGTTCTGGAATCCAAACCCAATGCTTCTCTTGGGTTGCTGTGAGGATTAAATGCTTAACTCAGACAAAGGAGGAGAGTCAGTTAAAGGATGGCATTGTTGCTGTTTGGGGTAGAAAACACTCTCAAGTAGTCCTAGCTCATCTACCTGAGTGGGCAAGAGGGAAAAACAAGAGATGGTCTGGAAAGCTCCCAGATAACGTGGGGCCTTGCAGACCAAGGTGATTTAATTCTGAGATGAAAGCTACTGCAGGCTTTTAAGCAGGTGAAAGACCGCCAGCTACTTAGAGAAAGGACTACTGGCTGGGTAGAGTGGAGACAGAGACCAGTTAGGAGGCTACTGCCAAGGTCCAAGTGAGGGACAAAGGGGGCTTGGATGAGGGAGGTAGAACAGGAAGCGTTTCTGCAGAAGTGAAGGTGTTAGTTGCTCAGTCGTGTCCAGCTCTTTGCAACCCTACGGACCGTAGCCCACTAGGTTCCTCTGTCCATCGGATTCTCCAGGCAAGAATACTGAAGTGGGTAGCCATTCTCTTCTCCAGGGGATCTTCCCAAATCAGGGATAGCACCCAGATCTCTTGTATGGTAGAAGAGGAAATGTTTCTGTGAAAAGACATCTATTTTGAATGTGAAAATATGGCAGGGGTTGGGCACAAGAGAAAGAGGAATCAAGGAGGACCTCAGGTTTTGGGTTGGTAAATGGAGGTATCATATTCTTAGATGAGGAAAGTAGAGGAAGAGCAGGTTTAGGAGAAAAAGTCAAGTGTTGCTCGTGTTGGTGAGGATAGCTGAGGAAGGCCCCTCATGACAGAACCTGCAAAAGTATAACCTTCTGTGGCAAAGGGACTTTGCAGATAGGATTAACCTGAGAATTCTGAGGTGGGCAGATTGAATTATTTTGCTGTATGTATGCATGCTCAGTTGCTCAGTCATGTCCAGCTCTGTGCAAACCCATGGACTACAGCATCCAGGCTTCCCTCTCCTTCATCGTCTCCTGGAGCTTGCGCAAACTCATGTCCATCGAGTTGGTGATGCCATCCAACCATCCTCATCCTCTGTTGTCCCCTTCTCTTCCTGCCCTGAGTCTTTCCCAGTGTCAGGATCTTTTCCATTGAGTTAGCTCTTCACATCAGGTGGCCAAAGTACTGGAGCTTCAGCTTCTGTTTCTCCAATGACTATTCAGGGTTGATTTCCTGCAACTAATATAACATTGTAAATCAACTATACTTTAATTTTAAAATAAATAAATAAAAATGAAACATGAATGTGATTTAGGAAAGCGAAGAAAAAAAAAAAAAGACAGTCCTTGGTATATGGCCACAGAAATCTAGAGTCTGAAGGCTATCAACCAGTTCCCCTTGAATTCACTAAGTCTACTAGGTACTATTTCGTGGGAGGCAGATGGGGAGAAGCCAGCCAGGAGCTAGCTCACAGCCCAGGAGGATCTCATCGAAGGGAAGGGAAGAGAAGGCTGAAAACTCAAATACAAGGCCCCAAGCAGAGAGAGTTGAGTCCTAGGAGCTCAGGGAGTTCGGGCTCTGCTTAGACAGAGGGAGGAGGAGGAGACACTATTACAGGGGCTAGGGGTTCAATAGCTGGGGAGAAAGGTCTAGAAGATGCTCTTTTAGCTCCTTCTGAGAAGGCAAGAATGGTTAACTCAAGAAAATTCTGTCTGAGGAGTGCAGGCAGCCTAAGAGCCAACTTTTGCCCCAAGCAGTTTGCAACCTAGCTATCAAGAGGCCTCCAGAAGTGACCAGCAGAGCCTCGGAGCGATGCAGGGCAAGGAACAACTTCCGGACTCAGTTTAGCATCAGGCGAGCCTAGTCTTTGCCTCATTTCTGCCCCTAACCACTACGCCCTTGCTTCAGTGTCCTTATGGGAATTTTACCTCCTTCACCAGGTTGTTGTGAGACTTAAAGGAAGACAATAAATCTGAAGTGCTCAGCAAAGAGCCCGGCACACAATGAGTGCTCAATAACATAAAGCGATTATTATTAAAATAGTAGGTGGTTCACTGGGTGGGAATCTCAGTATTTTTGAGATTCCAGACTTCTGTCTGGGTCATAGATAATTCACCCACCTGTGTTTCTCCAGGTGGGGTCCCCAGCAGACCACCCCAGAGACTGTGGTAGGATCCAAACTCCACAGTTTAATAACCCTCGCCATGCCCACCCTCTTCACCCCGTGACGTTCAGCCACTCAAGGCCAAGAACCACTGCTTCAGTGTGACCATGCTCAAGCCAGACTCCCCTGGTTTTTGCCTTTCAAAGCAGCGCTCTCCTGGGAGCATCACAGAGGCAGAGTGCCTCACCTAGGCTTCAGTTTTCCCCAAGCCAGGGCCTTCCACACACAATCAGAGAAACGCCTGGTTTGCGATCTCCGATGGCTGGGACTCCAGGAAGCTCTGAATAAGGATGGGATTCAGAAATCTGCAGAGTTTAGCTCCCAAGAACACCAGCTCACTCACTCCCCATAATTTACCTCCTGTGTAACTCTCCCAGTAACCCCTAACACTTTTCCTTGTTCAATTTTCCTCCATGGCGTTTACAGCGACTCCGCAGGCTGCAAGTCTTACTCATTTTGTTTAGTGTCTATCTATCTCCATTACAGTGTAAGCTCTCTGCTTATGAGCTTTTGTTTGTTTATTTGGTGTTTTGTTCTGCTTTGGTCTTCTCTGTCCAGGCTGTATCCTTGGGCTTAGAACTACTAGCTGGCATACCACCAGCCCTCAGTAAATATTCACCGAGTGAGCAAATGAGTTGGACAGCTCTAATTCCTTCCTGCCCCAGAAGCTCCCGGTTCAAGAGACAGGACAAACCTGTGTCGCTTCTCCAGCTCTGTCGCCATCTCGGCCCTGCGGCAGTGTTGGGGGTGGGGTGGCCTGTAAACATTTTGCTGGACTCTTAAATATTTCCCCCTTTCCCGTGCCAGTGTTTTCTTTAACTGTTCCTCTTGTGAGAATAGAGAACATTGCGTGAGGTAGGGGGCAGGGGGCCTTTCAGAGCTGGCCGGTTAACAGGTAGCCATTCCCTATTCTTTCTTCCTTTCTCACATTCCTTTTTATGGGGCTGAGTGTATTATAGAAAGACAGGGGCCTCCTCAAAATACCCCTGTCCTATGTTGACATATATAAACATTTACATGTGCATTGTTTTTGGTTATACAAGTAACCATAACAGCTGACCTTCCCTGAGTGTTTACTGAACGCCAGGCCTGGTGCTAAGCACGTGCGTCTCCTTGACGCTGTGACATTGGTTGTATTATTGCTGTTGTCCCACCTTTACATATGTGCTGTAAGAGCTTCTGTGTGGTCCACACATACACACCTGAGTTTGAAGGCGAACCAGACGGCCTGATTTCAACATAGCCCTCATTCCTAACTGCTGCGATAACTGCCTTTCTCAAAAGATGTGTTCATTTTCAAGAAGTCAGACAATAAAGTGGTTAAGACTACATGCTTCCACTGCAGGGGGCATGGGTTCGATTGCTGGTCAGGGAACTAAAACCCAGCATGCAGTGCAGCACAGCCAAATCAAATTTTTTAATAAATTTAAAAAAAAGTAAACAAGGAGAGCTTCCCCCCAACCCTCTCAAAGAGGCTGCTGTTAGCTGATAATGCTTTTATACTAGGGAACTTCTTATACCAGCAATATGCACCTGGGCTTTTTCTTTTCCTACAATAGTTGTCCCAGACCTTTTGTTTCACTTAATTTTTTCACTCTCTAATATTGCAGTACATTTTGGACCAGATCTTCACTAAGTGATGCCTCCACTCTTAGGAGCTTTAGGTTGATGTTCTGGCTGCAGGGGCTAAGGATGGAGTGATGTGATGAAGACAAATCCATGGATATAGTAAGGAGGTATATAGCATGCTGGCTAGACAGCAGCTGGATGAGTTTGGGCTCTTACAGGTTTAGGAGGTGCCTTTTGAAGTGGGAGCTTATTTGTTTTGTTCTTGCTTTTTAGCTTAGTTAGTTCATGGCACCATCCCATTGACTGAGAAATGAATAGACTTCCCTCCCATTTCTTGGTAGCTCAGTCAGTAAAGAATCTGATTGCAATGCAGGGGAGTGGGGTTCAATCCCTGGGTCAGAAAGATCCCCTGGAGAGGGAAATAGCAACCCCCTTCAGTATTCTTGCCTGGGAAATCCCATGGACAGGGGAGCCTGGCAGGCTATAGTCCATGGGGTCACAAAAGAGTCGGACACAACTTAGCAACTAAACCACCATCACTGAATCAGAGGATCTCAAAGACAAGCTCTCCTGGACAGTCCTAGGTAATCTCAATGCAGGCTGGGCTAAAGGGAGCCAAAAGGCTTGCCTTCTTAGGCTCCTTAAGGATTATGCCCATAACTCATTGCTCAGCTTCCAGGCATAGTCACTGTGCTAGATGCCAAACTCGTAACAGTAGTTCATTTAATCTGCACAACACGATGGCATAGGTCTCACTGCCCCCACCTGACAAATGAGAAACTGATACTCAGAGAAGTTGCTAACTTACCCAGGACCACACAGCTAGGCAGAGTCAGCCCTGTGTTTTTCTCCCTAAGGCCTCAGAGAATCGCCAGAGAAGGTTGGAGCTGACTGAAACTCTGGCCCCTGACTGCATGTACGTGAAGCACACAGCCCAGAGCCCTAACTCAGCTGGCTCCCGGCCACACAGCAGGTGTAAGGAATTGGCTGAGGTTCTGGTTTTTCCAACTCTGTTTGTTATAAAAGACCTCCAGGGAAGTTGGTAGAAGTGAATGGAGAGGAGTCAGTCCTACATCCTGATAGCCCAGAGGCACTAGAATAACTGACTTCCTGAAGAGGATTTGCCCACAGCCAAACAGAATTAAGCTACATGTCAATATGAATCCAGGGCAAGAGGGATCCTAATCTATAACTTTCTCCAGAGAGACAAGCCTTACTCCTGCCAAGGGGGAGTCAGCTGATAGAACTGCCCCGAGGGTACGTATGGAGATATTATTACTGGAAACTAAAGACTGCAGAGAAACTCATCCTTCAGATAGACCTGCTCACTCCAGCCAGTCGTTTTTATCAACAGGGATTGTCCTCGAATCTGGAGCCTCTAATTAAATCCCTTCAACTCCAATCTGCCAGAGCCACCTAGAAGTATTTTCCCCCCTAGTTTATTCTTTTCTGCGAAAAACAACAAACAAAACACCCTCTGTCCAAAAGGGTCTAGATTAGGATGGCCCTCAATAGGAAATACAGATAAAAAAAAGTATGCCAAATCTGTATCATGGAATGTTCTGAGCCCCTTCCCCTCCCCACAAAAGAATAAAGGGCATCTGAAAGATGTTAAGATCACTGAGACCTACTGGTAAATGGAAAACAAACAAACAAAAAAAACCACTTGCAAGTTCTAATAAGCAGAATTGTAGCCAAGTCATGTCTGACTCTTTTGTGAGCCCCCTGGACTGTAGCTCACCAGACTCCTCTGTCCATGGGATTTCCCAGGCGAGAATACTGGAGTAGGTTGCCATTTCCTGTTCCAGGGTATCTTCTCAACCCTGAGTCTCCTGTACTGCAGGTGAACTGTTTACTGCTGAGCCACTGGGGAAGCTCTGATAAGCAAAATGAGTAACTGAAAATACGGAAAAGATACAAAAAGCGTATCACACCTACATAAGGAAAAAGTTTGAAAATACAGAAAAGTAGGGGGAGAATCAGCCCCCCAGGCCTCCCACCCCCCCAAAAAGAACCATTGTTAATATTTGTGCTCTCAGGTCTCCTGGCTAGAAGCGGTCACGTTACATCAGGCGGCGGTCAGCACATACTCGAGTGTGACCAGAGCTCCAATCCCAGCTCTTCCACCTCTCCTTGAGAGAGCCTCACTCCGCAAATCTGTTCCGTGGAAGTCAGTCCACCCTCCTGGAGTGGTTGTATTGACTGCTGCTAAGTCGCTTCAGTCGTGTCCGACTCTGTGCGACCCCATAGACGGCAGCCCATCAGGCTTCCCTGTCCCTGGGATTCTCCAGGCAAGAACACTGGAGTGGGTTGCCATTTCCTTCTCCAATACATTAAAGTGAAAAGTGAAAGTAAAGTCGCTCAGTCGTGCCCGACTCTTAGCGACCCCATGGACTGCAGCCTACCAGGCTCCTTCATCCATGGGATTTTCCAGGCAAGAGTACTGGAGTGGGTTGCCATTGCCTTCTTCGGTTGTATTGATTAAATGAGGCCAAATATGGAAAGCTTGAGTGGCTATGAAACAGCACTCAATAAGCAGCCACTGTTATTATTTGTAACGGGCCATTTCCCTCAACATTGTAACATAATTGATTTTGAATGTTGCTCAGATTTGAAAACATCCCATGTAATGGCTGTTGGATATGCCAATTTCTTCACTAGTCTCTTGATTTCTTCACTATTCTCTTATGAGAAATGTTTTGGCTGCTTCCATTTTTACCTTTGTATAAATAGCTCTGTGATGAACACTGTTGTGAATATAGCTTTGCTGCTGCTAAGTCGCTTCAGTCGTGTCTGACTCTGTATGACCCCAGAGACGGCAGCCCACCAGGCTCCCCCGTCCCTGGGATTCTCCAGGCAAGAACACTGGAGTGGGTTGTCATTTCCTTCTCCAATGCATGAAAGTGAAAAGACAAAGTGAAGCTCAGTCGTGTCCGACTCTTCACGACCCCTTGGACTGCAGCCCACCAGGCTCCTCCATCCATGGGATTTTCCAGGCTGAAGGGGGCTTGTTCTGAATAACGGAGATACTTTGACTGCTTTTCTCAAGGAGGAAGTTCCAACAGTTTCAGGAGCTCTGAGCCAGGACAGGAAGACCAAATCCATATTTCTTACTATAAATCTCAGAATATAGCTTTACCTCTCCTGTATTTTGGAGATTTTAGTTAAGATCATTTCCCAGAAGTGGAATCACTAGGTCAAAGGGTAATCACCATTTTTAGACTTCATAGGCACAGGACCTGATTGCACAAAGCAGGCGTTAGTTCCTAGACCTAACCTCTTTATCATCCCCAAAGTCTTTGTGCCCCCCACTGGGATGGCCTCCTTCCCCTGGAGAGGACACCTGGCTGCCTCCACCTCCCATTCCTGCCTCCTCCTCTCTTGTTCCTCCTGCAGTGGCAGAGCCTTTTCACCTCTGCCTGTGTAAATCCTCCCTGGTTTCAGTTCTTCTCCCTTCTCCCTGACCCACCCTGATGGCTGGCCCTCTGGTTTTACCAGCCCCTTGAATCTGTAACCAAACCCAGTCTGATTCAAGGACCCTCTTTTCCTTTCAAGATTTGAATTTGGGTCCATAACAACCAGACAATAAGCCCCCGAGTCAGGAATAAAGTCCTAGGCTCTTCTTCCTTCCCTCCTCAGCCCCAGAATGAGCCCTACAGTGCCAGGACCTGAGCTCCCATTTCAAGTATTCACTGAGAAAAAATGTCTTACTAGGGTCAGCTGTGGGCCAGGCTGGGCAGTATGGCTACAGTGTCCTTAAAAGCTGGCTCGTTGATCAAGGGGAGAAAAGAAAATGTCAATAATCAAGAATAACCATGAAGGTCGGGGCTTTTGATACAAGTTCATGACAGAGGAAGGGAGGGTGTCAGGTTAACCTAGGCTCTGCCCAAGGTGTGAAACTTGTTGGATGTCTTGCTGTGTGGCCCTGACCGAGTCACTTAACCTCTCTGAACCTGGATGCCCCCATCGCATCAGGCTCTCTTCACTGGGATACAATGAGGTTAAATCGGTTATTCAGGTGAATAACATGCTTAGCAGATACTCAATAAATGTTTGCTCATGGTGAGGGCTTAATGCAGACTCATGGGTTAATCAAGGGGCTGCACTGGCAGGCTGCTGACAGCCTTGGAACTCAAGCATCCCTGTTCTTCTCGTTTAGGAACGAGGTTGCTGGATGCCCATTTCTTCCACTGAGGGGCAAGTTTCTTGCAGGTTCTGGCTCCCTGGTTTCCAGCCTGGAGCTGGAGGGATATGAAGAAAGGCTGGAGTCTGCTGCATGTGATGTGTGCTTGCAAGGAGCTTGCTCGTGAATCACCTTCACCTCCAGTGCAGTGAAGCAGTGGGGTGGAATGTTGAAATGCCTCCTTTTACATCTATTTTCTGAGCACGCAGCAAGCCTGTTCCCGTTCAGGCTGCAAATCATCTCGCACACACACCCCGCCCCCCGCCCCCCCCTGCCAAGCAGGCAACACCTTGAATGAGGCCCAAGGAACACAGGCTTCCGGGGGTGATGTCACTCAGAGTTCAAGGAATGCCAAGCTAGGCGCTCCAGTTATTCATCCTCCTTGCAATCAAGAAAGGCTCAGAGCAGACCCATCCCTGTGACAGATGTGGCTCAAGGTTATGACCAAGGTCAAGCCTGTTATGTGTCCTTTAGTGGTGGGGGTATGCAGAGATTACTGCGCAAGTTTGGACTTAAAGCTGAGAAAATTCTTAGACACCATCTAATTCAGTCACCCTTCCCTTTGCAGAGGGGTATTTGGAGGCTCAGAAACGTCAAGAGATCTGGCCAAACTCACCTCACACAGCTATGGCATGGGTCATAAAACTAGGGCTTGCTTTCCCCAAACCCACAGTTAAAAGAACTCTCATCACCCTCTGCTCTATCTGGGCTTCTCTTTTGGTTCAGACGGTAAAGAATCTGCCTGCGATGACAGAGACATGGGCTCGATCCCTGAGTCAAGAAGATCCTCTGGAGAAGGGAATGATTAACCACTCCAATATTTTTGCTCGGAGAATTCTATAGTCAGAGGAGCCTGGAGGGCTACAGTCCCTGGGGTTGCAAAGTGTCAGACACAATTGAGCGACTTTCATTTTTTTCCTGCTCTATCTGGGGTTACCTCTCAACCTACTCCCCGCCATATACACCAATCACTATAATATTGACATCTAACTCTGATGCTGGGAAGGGTTGGGGGCAGGAAAAGGGGATGACAGAGGATGAGACGGCTGGATGGCATCACTGACTCGATGGACGTGAGTCTGAATGAACTCTGGGAGTTGGTGATGGACAGAGAGGTCTGGCGTGCTGCGATTCATGGGGTCGCAAAGAGTCGGACACGGCTGAGCAACTGAACTGATTGCATAAGTCCCTAAAGGACTTATGTTAAGTCCCTAAATGTTTAGGGTGTATTGTCTAATTTAAGCCTTTAACAACCTCTAGGGGTTAAGTACAGTAACTCCTCAATACTCCAAGTGTGGTCTGTGGCTGGCAGCATCAGTATCACCTGGGAGTTGGTTGGAAATGAAGAATCTCCAGTCCTCGGAGGAGAATTTGCATTTCAATAGGCTCCCAGGTGACTGAACTACAGGTGATCTTATGCACAATCAAGTTTGAGAAGCACTGCCTTAACTCTTCCCACTTTAAACAGGAAACGGAGCTTTGGGGCAGGGAAGGTGTGTGTGTGTCAGGATGGGGTGGGAGTGGGGTTAGGAGTGACTCCCACAAAGTCCCACAGCAGGTCAGGTGTGGAGCGCTGGTGGAACCTTGGGCACTGCTCTTGCTCTGAAGTCTGTAGGTTTTAGGAATGTTTTTCCACTAGTTCTAGCCCAGAGGAGGTAGGATTCCAGGCCCCAACTTCCCCAGGAGCAAGGAAGTTACTGATAAAAAGGAAGTTACTGATAAAAGGAATAGCCCAAGCATTTTACAAGGTACTTTCTACTTCTATTATTTTGTTTCTGCTTTACAACTTAACTATCCCAACTTTACCCAAGAAGCAACTGTAGCTTGGAAGAGTTTCAGGCATTTGTACAAGGCTACACTGCTGGCCACTTCCAGAGTCTGGGCTTGACACCAGTCTTCTTTATTACAGAAACCAATCACTGTTTCTCCACGTACAAGTTGGCATCCTGGTAGCAGGAGAGGAGACTGTAGGTGGTATACAGATGAGAGTCTCCCATCTGAATTGTCATAGATTTTAATTTCTACTACCAAAAAAAAAAAAAATAGAATTAGCTTATTAAACCTCAGAGACTACAATTTAAGACAAAATGTGGGTTGGTTTTTTTTTTTTTTTTTTG